>JANEYF010004883.1:0-272500 GCA_029963845.1 Rhamnusium bicolor | reverse complement strand
TTACCGAAATTGTAAATTCAAGAAACCCTACTCTTTGAGCGACATAAAATCTCTATTAGAAGCTCACTTTCGCGACTCACGTGACTTAACCGCATTGATACAAGACTTGTAGAGAATCCATCAGTTAAGTAACGAATCACCCCTTAGCATTTATTTCTAGACTACAAACGCATAACGTGAAATTGCACGCTTCTGTTCAAAAGCAATATATATATATATATATATATATATATATATATATATATATATATATATATATATATATATATATATATATATATATATATATATATTATTAATATTAGAATATATATATATCCTATATTATTTGTATTAATAAGAAAATTGTATTGTTGTATTTAGTTTTCCATTTATTTATATAATTTGTAAAAATTTTGAATTGTTTTATTAAACAGTTGTAAAATTGAAAATTTTGTGGTTTATTAAAATTTATGAAAATTGGCGCCTTTATTTTAAATTTGTATTTATTTTTTTATTTATGCCCTTGTATACCCAAACTAGCTCATATTTTAATTTACAAGTTTTTACTTACTTTTTATTTTCTTTTACTCTCACTCAGGATGCAGGTTCAATTTTTTCTTTCTATAGTATAATTTCAAAATTTAAATTCACAAAATCAGTACACATAAAAAAAAAACTAAACACTTTCAGAAAACAATAAAGGAGTTGTTTTTAATTTAATAATTTTTTTAAAAATTTTAACAAATAAATTTACAATTTTAACTTAAATTACCCCAACCAAAATTTTAAATCTCGAGATTTTACCTTTTTGTTTTCAATCCTTGCAGTTGGCCAACCTGTCGTTTCTTAGTTCTCAGCTGTTACCACACTTTAATGTTCAGATATGGCCGCTCCAATTTCCTACTATACTTGTGTAGTTTATTTACTTTATTTTGTGCTTTGTGTCCAGCTGGATTTCTTATAACAAGTAAGTACTTACAAAAATTTTTCCTGTTACTTTATTTCTCTGGCTTGAATTCCTATTTTACAACCTTCTATTTACAATAGTTTACTCCTAACCTTTATTTTCTTAATATTTCTTCTATTTAATTGCATTCGATCTCTTTCCAAAATTTTTCAAAACTCTCCATTTTTATCAATAACAACCAACTATTTTTTTTTTGCTTACTTTAATTTTGTATATAGTAAAATCACCAAATTTCAAAATTGACTAGTTGTGACAAATTATTTTTTTATGTCAAATATTTTTAATTTTGAAAATAAAAACTTTTATATTACCTTTTTGTTGCCTTTTTAATACAATATACTTTTCTTGATACTTTCCTGAGCATTTTCTGTAAATTTGCATGTGTTACGTTCAGTATAAAAGTTTTTATCTTTCACATCTCTTTTTTTTAAATTTTTAACAAGTGCCCTATAATTTTAAACAAACTCCTTTTTATATAACTAGAACTAAATAACTACTGATAACAAATCTTTCATATCTAGGTTAACATATCTTTACTCAAAACTAATATTTTTGTTTCTACATTTTGTAGGCTGTCGAAATTGGTTTCACCCCTTTTACCACACTTTCACTGTGTCTTGAGCTACCCCCACTCACACACGAAGCACTGAGTTTCTTCTTTGTCCTAATGGCATGTCTTTGCACATCGATGGATTTCCTGTTTAATTTTTGATGAAAATATATTTCAACTATGCTGTCACACATACAAAAATCAAGAAATGTTTATGTTTCAACCCCAATATTGGAGAAATTATTATGGCATTGATCTAAACACATTACTGCACCCCTGTTTGGTAAGTTTTATTTCAGTTTATATTCACTTTTACAGACCATGCACTTTTTATGTTTCGTTATGAAAGTTTTAAGATAATTTACAATATTTTCCCCTGTTTATTGATTGTTGCTTTTTTAACTTTTATATAAAGTTCAATTACATTGACTCTATACTAGATTTTTCATAAATTTCCCCTTTTAAAAGTTTATACTATAACAATTGTCTCTTTTTATAGGTAAAATCTTTCCCCTGAAATTATGCAACTTTTGATACTACTGGAGTTGATTGGAGTGAATTTTTATATGGGACTACATTGGTGACACCTTTTCGATGGCAGGAAATACACAATAGGTCTCTCGTCAGCTCTGCCAGTGGAGATCCAGGACTTCGACTTGACACCTTTTTCTTGTTTTTTTATTTGTTTTTCATTAATTTTTATGGCCAATTTGGCTTTGCAAATACCTTATAACTAACTACATTTTTTATATGAACAATAAATACTTAATTCTTCTACACATATGTTAAAAACTAAATTAAAATTGTTTTCTGAAATTGTTCATTTTTAAATGTATGCATGCTACTGTATTTATTAAACCTTTTATTTTTACTGCACGTTTGCACTCTATTTTTGTACCTCTATTTATCTGCATTTTATTATTCTAATGAAAATAATTAAAAACCTTTTAAAATAATTTATAATATTGCTAAATGTGATATAATTTCCCCCAAATTTTTTAAATTTACTGATTTTATAAAGTGAATTTCCAAAATTTAATAGTTCACATTAGCAATTTTATTTTATGATAAATATGGGTATAAAAGTTCTATATGAAATCTGCCTCTAATGGCATCTGAATTCACAAATTTTAACTCATACACATTTTCATTTACAACTTCATTAATCTGATAAGGTCCTTCATATGGAGTTTGTAATTTCGCACATATATTATTTTTCTTATTTGAAACTCGTAACCTTTTTACCACAACCATATCACCCTTTTTAAATTTTACTCGTTTAGTTATATTTTTTGTTTGCCCTTTTAAGAGATCTTTCCGCATTATTTTTAATTCTTTTTTATGGCCCTTTGCCTTAATTTTTGAAAGTCTACCTGTTCATCTGTCCTCCATGGCCGTTCAGGTAATGTTCCAAACATTAAAATCACGGGTGGTATTTCCGTTACCGTGTTTTGTACATTATTTAAATAATTCTCTACTCGTGACAATTCTTCATCCCATTTTTCGTGCTTCCCATCCACTAGCAATCTCAAAAATCTTAATACCTCTTGAATGTACCTCTCAGCAGGATTAGATTTTGGATGTCTGATTGTCGTATACGTAATATTTATTTCTAAATTTGATATATTGTCTCTAAATCGGTCATTATCAAAATACGAAGCATTATCTGCCAAAATCCTAGTGGGAAAACCTACATCTCTACAATAGTTTCTTAAAATTTTTGTTGTAGTTCTCGCATTACATCGTCTTGTTGCTATAGACGAACAAATTTTGTAAATGTATCTACTACTACTAATACATGTTTATGACCTTGTCTTGTTTTAATTAAGTTACTTAGATAATCAATTGCCACCAATTGCAATGGTGCTGTCGTAATTATATTCCCAGGTTGATTTTGATTTCTAAAGTTTTTTTTTTCCCCATACAACATAAATGACATTCTTTTATTATTTTCTTAGTTAAAATCAAATCTTTTTCAGCATAATAATTTTCCCTGAAAACTAACCATGTTTTTCTTGTGCCAATATGTCCCCAAGTCTCGTGGATGTTTTGTATGATGTCTCGTGCCAGATTCTCACCAATCACATACACTTCATCCCCATTCATTCCTTTAATTATAAAACCATCCTTGAATTTGAAACCTCTGTAGTTTTGTTTTTCTAGCAGAATTTGCCTCAATTCTTCTAGATTTTCTTGACTATTTTTTATTTCAATTTCAGAATATAGCCCTCTACTGTCTCTCATTTTATTTAACGCAATGATGAAATTGTTTGGTCTCTCTACCACCTGTTCTTTTGACCTTGTTAACGCGTCAGCCGTTACGTTTTCTTTCCCCGGGCGATGCCGAATTTCAAAAGCATACTCTTGTATGAGTAGCGACCAACGGTATATCCTATTATTTGCAAACCTATTATTCATTAAAAACGTTAATGCCGAGTGATCTGTTTCCAATAAAAACTTATTTGCAGTTAAATAATATTTCATTGCAGACAGCGAGTAAACAATTGCACTCATTTCTTTTTCCGAAATGCTATATCTAGTTTCATATGGCTTTAAAATGCGTGAAACGAAACAGATAGGTACCTCAATTTCCCCTTGAATTTGTGTGAGTTCCCCTGCGATTGCATAGTCTGACGCATCCGTGCGTAAAATAAATGGAAGTGAAAAATCTGGACTATACAACAACAAATTCTCATGAAAACTTTCTTTCAGATTCTGAAATGCTTTCTCTCTCCTTTCGTCCCATGACCATTTCACATCTTTTCTCAATAGTTCTATCAAAGGTACCTCTAGTTCTGCCAAATTTGGGATGAATTTCTTATAATAATTTAACACGCCCAGAAATCCCCTCAACATTCTTAAATTTTTAGGACGATCATAATCTTTTAGAGCGTCTATTCTTTCTTTTTCTATACTAATACCGTCTTGACCGATTTTATATCCTAAATATTTTACACTGGGTTTATAAAATTGACATTTTTCGAAATTTAGTTTTAATCCGGCTCTATTTAGTTCATTTAAAATAATATCCAAATGTTTTCTATGTTCTGTATCATTTTCGGAAAATACTAAAATATCATCAATATAGTGCAGACAGAAAGCTTCATACTGATCTAAAATTTGTTGCATTGCTCTTACTAAAGCTGAAGATGATGATTGTAATCCAAACGGTACGACTTTAAATTGATAGATATGTCCATCTACACTAAAACCAGTGAATTTTCTTGACTGAGGAGCTAAAGGTATCAGCCAGAATGAGTTTTTTAAATCGAGCTTACTAAAAATGACATTTTTCCCTATTCTACTGAGCATTGTGTTTATTACTTGTGGAGCATCAAATTGTTTTTGAGTAATTTCGTTTAATTTTCGCGCATCTAAACATAATCTGATAGATTGGTCTGACTTTTTAACTATAACGAGCGGACTGATGTAATTTGTTTTTGATCTTTCTATTATTCCTGCTTCAAGCATGTTCTCAATTTCATCTTTTACTTGCTCTCTATATTTGAAAGGTATAGGATATACTTTGCATTTGAATGGTTTTGTTTCGTCTACTACTAGCTGATGAACGTACCCACTTGCAAACCTTGGTTCAAAATTTATTAACGATTTATATTTTTCCATTAATTCTTCAACGTCATCTTTGTGTTCGTGCACACAATTAATTATTACCCCTACTTTATTTCGCGTTTGCGATATTTTTATCAATTATGGAACTCGTTTGTCCTTATTAATTATTACCTACTTTTTTCGCGTTTGCGATATTTTTATCAATTATGGAACTCGTTTGTTCCTTATAAACATTATTTGGACCCGTTTTGTCCTTAACACCTATAAATGGTACATTTGTACCCCCCAAAATTATTTGACGTTCTTTCAAATCAATCTTTGCTTTTATATCTGTTAATAAATTTTCCCCCAATATTACATCGTAACTCATTCCACTTACAACAATAAACTCACCACTCACTCTTATTTCCCCAATATAAAAATCAGTTTGTAATACTTTTGTACATTCCGCAATCTTTTTACCCGTTACATTAATCAAATTTACCTTCATCGCTTTCATTATCCGCTTGTTAAACTCAGTAGAATCTTTCTGAATGACCTTTTCATTTATAATGCTTACTTCAGCCCCCGTATCTATCAATGCTGTTAAATTGTAATTTAATATTTTTATTTGAATACATGGTAATGAACAAATTAATCCTGAATCGTTTCCTTGATCGTTTTCCATTGTTATAAATTCTCTCATATGTTGATATGATAGAGAATTTATTGTTTTGCCAGCCTCACCTCCCATTACTGAAAATCCGGTCGGAGTTTACCCTGATTTTCCGGTTTTATGGCTTCCAAATCATTTGCCGATCTGTGTACTTGTACATTTGCCACCTGCGCATACGTACGTCTCTCAGTCTCATTATTTCTATTTTCCGTCCGATTATAATTTTGATTCCTATTGTTACCGTCTCCCCTATCGTTCCTAAAATTCCCATTTCTATTTTCCGTTCTATAATTTTGATTTTGGTATTGATTGTACCTGTTATCTCCCTGATATCTAAAATTTTGGTTTTGGTTCCCCCTGATAATTTTGATTCCATTCCCGTTTGTCATAATTTTGATTATTGTTGCCGTACGTCTGTCTGTTATTCGGTCTTCTCCATTCCGTTCGATCATCGTCAATTACCCTAATATATTCGATTAACCCTTCGATTGTTCCGATTCTTTGAGTAACTATGACCTTTCGAATATCATCATCAAAATGCCTGCTAAGATGTTTCACGATTTCTCCCTCATCCATTCTTGGTTCCAAATGTTTCGCGTTGTAATATTTCCTCATGATATATGCTTCCCTTGATAAACCCCCATTGTCTTTATATTTCCCGTTAAATAAATTTGTTTTAACTCTATTCTGGTTATGTTCCCCCCCAGTATTTTTGGCAAAATAAACCCTCAAATTCATCAATAGTTTCATATCTATCCTCAATTAACTGATACCAAAATTGTGCTTCGCCTCTCAATTTAGAATGAATGCAACTTTTAATGTCAATGCCTAGCGGTAATGTTTCAAAATATTTCTTAAGGCGTGACATAAATATTTTTGGATGAATTCTCGCATCCCCTGCAAAATATAACTCACTGTTTTGTGCCTTTTGACACTGTGCATACGCTATTGCACTAGGAGAACTATCCCCTTGAATATAATTACCCCTCTGACATAATTTAATCCTTTCACTCATCGCTTTCATACGTTCCTCATATTCTTCGTCCCGTCTGTCTGTTATCCTTGTCAAATTTTCAAAATTTTTCTCTATTTCCCCTGTTACTTTGCTATTTATATTTAAATTTAGATTATTTACTTGTTGTTTAATATCTTTTGTCTCATTTTCTAAATTTGCAATCCTAACATTTGACTGCTTAATTTGACCTCTTACCTCGTTTACCTTTACCTCTACTTTTTCTTCTGTCCTTCCAAACCTATCCGCTATCTGTGCAAACCTTATTGTCATCTCTTCTTCATGCTTTTCCTGAAAACTTCTAAAAATTTCCCTCACATTCTCCGTAATTTCCATCTTAATCGTCTCTTGAATTCCATCTATTCTTTTTGTAATTTTGTCCTGATTTTCTTTCAGTAGCTTCTCTATGTTTTCCTTGGTTTCTTTTGCCCCTTCTATTCTGTTCTTTTCCATTAATTTTTCACTTTCCATCCTGTTCTTTTCCATTAATTTTTCATCTCTTTCTATCCTGTTCTTTTCCATTAATTTTGCGCTTTCTTTGTTTTCTTCCATCATCTTCCTCATCATTTCCATTATACTTTGATTTTGTTCAGCATCTCCCGATTGTTGTTGGCTTGTTTCTTCTGTTATACTTGTCGACATTTTGTCTTGTGACCTAAGTTTCATGTACTTTTATATGTTTACCTTTTTGTGTACTGATTTATTTATTAATAGCTATTATACCTTTCTGCGCCCCACTTTGGGCTGGCCACTTTATTGTGATAATAAGGATTGTTGTATTGTTGTATTTTTATTTATTTATATAATTTGTAAAAATTTTGAATTGTTTTATTAAACAGTTATAGAATTGAAAATTTTGTGGTTTATTAAAATTTATGAAAATTGGCGCCTTTATTTTAAATTTGTATTTATTTTTTTATTTATGCCCTTGTATACCCAAACTAGCTCATATTTTAATTTACAAGTTTTTACTTACTTTTTATTTTCTTTTACTCTCACTCAGGATGCAGGTTCAATTTTGTTCTTTCTATAGTATAATTTCAAAATTTAAATTCACAAAATCAGTACACATAAAAAAAAAAACTAAACACTTTCAGAAAACAATAAAGGAGTTGTTTTTAATTTAATATTTTTTTTAAAATTTTAACAAATATATTTACAATTCTTAACTTAAATTACCCCAACCAAAATTTTAATATCTCGAGATTTTACCTTTGTTTTCAATCCTTACAGTTGGCCAACCTGTCGTTTCTTAGTTCTCAGCTGTTACCACACTTTAATGTTCAGATATGGCCGCTCCAATTTCCTACTATACTTGTGTAGTTTATTTACTTTATTTTGTGCTTTGTGTCCAGCTGGATTTCTTATAACAAGTAAGTACTTACAAAAATTTTTTCTTTACTTTATTTCTCTGGCTTGAATTCCTATTTTACAACCTTCTATTTACAATAGTTTACTCCTAACCTTTCTTTTCTTAATATTTCTTCTATTTAATTGCATTCGATTTTCCAAAAATTTTCAAAACTCTCCACTTTTTCTATCAATAACAACCAACCATCACTTGTTTTCTCTGCTTACTTTCATTTTGTATATAGTAAAATCACCAAATTTCAAAATTGACTAGTTGTGACAAATTATTTTTTTTATGTCAAATATTTTTAATTTTGAAAATAAAAACTTTTATATTACCTTTTTTGTTGCCTTTTTAATACAATATACTTTTCTTGATACTTTCCTGAGAATTTTCTGTAAATTTGCATGTTTACTTCAGTATAAAAATTTTTATCTTTCACATCTCATTTTTTTAAATTTTCTTAACAAGTGCCCTATAATTTTAAACAAACTCCTTTTTATATAACTAGAACTAAATAACTACTGATAACAAATCTTTCATATCTAGGTTAACATATCTTTACTCAAAACTAATATTTTTGTTTCTACATTTTGTAGGCTGTCGAAATTGGTTTCACCCCTTTTACCACACTTTCACTGTGTCTTGAGCTACCCCCACTCACACACGAAGCACTGAGTTTCTTCTTTGTCCTAATGGCATGTCTTTGCACATCGATGGATTTCCTGTTTAGTTTTTGATGAAAATATATTTCAACTATGCTGTCACACATACAAAAATCAAGAAATGTTTATGTTTCAACCCCAATATTGGAGAAATTATTATGGCATTGATCTAAACACATTACTGCACCCCTGTTTGGTAAGTTTTATTTCAGTTTATATTCACTTTTACAGACCATGCACTTTTTATGTTTCGTTATGAAAGTTTTAAGATAATTTACAATATTTTCCCCTGTTTATTGATTGTTGCTTTTTTAACTTTTATATAAAGTTCAATTACATTGACTCTATACTAGATTTTCATAAATTTCCCCTTTTAAAAGTTTATACTATAACAATTGTCTCTTTTATAGGTAAAATCTTTCCCCTGAAATTATGCAACTTTTGATACTACTGGAGTTGATTGGAGTGAATTTTTATATGGGACTACATTGGTGACACCTTTTCGATGGCAGGAAATACACAATAGGTCTCTCGTCAGCTCTGCCAGTGGAGATCCAGGACTTCGACTTGACACCTTTTTCTTGTTTTTTTATTTGTTTTTTCATTAATTTTTATGGCCAATTTGGCTTTGCAAATACCTTATAACTAACTACATTTTTTATATGAACAATAAATACTTAATTCTTCTACACATATGTTAAAAACTAAATTAAAATTGTTTTCTGAAATTGTTCATTTTTAAATGTATGCATGCTACTGTATTTATTAAACCTTTTATTTTTACTGCACGTTTGCACTCTATTTTTGTACCTCTATTTATCTGCATTTTATTATTCTAATGAAAATAATTAAAAACCTTTTAAAATAATTTATAATATTGCTAAATAGTGATAATATATATATATATATATATATATATATATATATATATATAATATATATATATATATATATATATATATATATATATATATATATATATATATATTCTTGTTGTTTTCTCTTGGGAATATGGTTCTTGTTTTAATAATTAATTTTTTAGATTATGTTGGAATTCATTTATTAGTTTTTTTTTTCCGTATAAATCTTTTGGTATGGATTTATACCTTTTTCCAATACATTCTTAAATTGAAATTACTAAAATTAACTTACCGTCTATGAGTATATAAATTCAATTTAATTAACATACCTTAAATTTCGATACTCAAATGTGGCACTAAACTAATTTATTAGTCTTTTTTTATGGTTTATGTACACTTTTTTATATTTCTTTTTGTTAATCATTATTCTGTTCTCTCTATGAGCACAAACGAAGAACTGATTTTTAAAATATACTATTTGGTTAGTTTCTTCCCCACATGTGTTGGGTTATTGTTTAATCTTTTAAGAGGCCGGCAAGTGCCTTAAAATATGTGTATCGGTCTAGGTATCTACGTTTGTTTACAGACTTTTGTTTCTGTTTCATACTTGACCAATTTCTATTATGGGTTTTGAGTTTTTTTAATTATTATTATTATCTTTAGTGAGATTAATAATTTTTATTCCTATGTTGTTGTTTGATTGAAAGCTGTCTAGTAGTGTGTTTTAATGTGTGTTTAAAAAAAGCCTATATCTCACCCACCTCAGCTAAAAACTTAAAAATACATAATGCCCTAGCTCCTAAAATATATGGCCTCCCTAAACTGCACAAGCCAGATATACTACTTAGATCAATTGTATCATGCATTCAATTCCCATCAAACAACATATCAGATTTTCTAAAATCCATTATATCTAACGTCATAAACAAAAATAAATACTATATCAAAGATTCCTGGCAATTCAAAAACAAAATTAAAAACATAAAGATACCGACAGACTATATCCTCATATCACTAGATGTAATATCCCTATATTACAAATATCCCAATAAGCTTAACAAAAAACATAGTCGAAAAACAATGGAACAACATTAAACCTCACACAACTTTACTATTAAAAGAATTCCTGGAAGCCTTAGACTACGCCCTTACATCAACATACTTTCAATATAAAGAAAACTATTACCAACAAATCGAAGGCTGCGCCATGGGGGCCTCAATATCCAGTGTAATCGCACAATTAGTACTTGAAGATCTCGAAAGTACAATAATACCCCAGATAAACTTCGACATACCATTTTTTTACAGATACGTTGATGAGTGTATCACACTCATACCGCAGAATGAAATTAATTACATTCTCGATTTATTCAACTCATACCATAACAAATTACAATTCACAATAGAAATAGAAAAAATGATAACTTAAACTTTCGGGATCTCACTCTAACAAAAACGAACAACACAATCAGGACACAATGGTTTACCAAAAACACATGGTCAGAAAGATATAAAAATTTTACGTCAAACCATCCTATTTGCCAAAAAAGTGTAGTCATAGGGCTAGCAGACAGAGCTATCACACTCTCAGACCCGAAATATAGACAAGACGCAATAAATAAAGCCAAAGGAGCACTCACAAAAAACAATTACCCCAATACATTCATTAACACCATATTCAAAAAACGAATAAATAAATTTTACAATGACAACACACAGACGAACGAAAAATCTAAAAATAACAACCCTCAACCAAACTATATATCTATACCATAGACAAAAGGACTATCCCAGCAAATAGGAAAAAAAGTAAAAAAAACTCAACATTAAAGTCAGCCATAAAGGACACAATCTACTTAAGTCCAACTACAGTAAATTAAAAAGTAGAGGACCCAATTCAAAAAAAAACTCATGTAGTATATGAAATACCTTGTGAAAACTGCAACAAAGTATATATAGGACAAACTGCCCAATATTTAGAGAAAAGAATTCAGGCACATAAATATGATAAAATTAATAAAACGGTTCTTACAAAACATGCACAGACAACAAAACACAAATTCGACTTCAACAATACAAAAATAATTGCAATGGAAACCCACAACAAGAAAAGAGAAATTCTCGAAATGATATAAATAAAAAAAATCCAAACACAGTAAATGACAAAACAGACACACAAAACTTAAATAAAATCTACAACAACTTACTAATTCAACAAACGAATAAAATAACGACCACATAAAATAAAAAAACCATTAAAACACACTACTAGACAACTTATGACGTATGAAACAGAAACAAAAGTCTGTAAACAAACGTAGGTACCTAGACTGATACACATATTTTAAGGCACTTGCCAGCCTCTTAATAGATAAAACAATAACCCAACACAAGTGGGGAAGAAACTAACAAAATAGTATATTTCAAAAATCAGTTCATCGTTTGTGCTCATAGAGAGAACAGAACAATGA
This sequence comes from Rhamnusium bicolor, assembly GCA_029963845.1. Taxonomy (NCBI): domain Eukaryota; kingdom Metazoa; phylum Arthropoda; class Insecta; order Coleoptera; family Cerambycidae; genus Rhamnusium; species Rhamnusium bicolor. The sequence goes on along the minus strand of JANEYF010004883.1, from coordinate 260,417 downwards.
TTAACAAAAAGAAATATAATAAATATAGTTTAAAAAAAACTAAAAAAACACGCTTTTAAAGCACATCAAACTAAAAAGTGAAAAATAATTATTAATATAAACTGAAAACAATAATGAATGAAAAATACTAGTATTATTATGAAAAAAGCGTGGGTTGCTCGATATACGAAAAATATGGCAGAAAGCGCCCCACGCTTTTTTCACAATAATACTAGTATTTTTCGTTCATTATTGTTATCAGTTTATATTAATAATTATTTTTCACTTTTTAGTTTGATGTGCTTTAAAAGCGTGTTTTTTAGTTTTTTTAAACTATATTTATTTTTCACTTTTTAGTTTGATGTGCTATGAAAGCGTGTTTTGTAGTTTTTTTAAACTATATTTATATTGCTTATTGATGCTGATATTATAACATATTACGATCCAACAGATATTTCTGAAAAAAAAAATATTCTTTTATTTCAGCCATGGGATTTGAACTCACGCCCAAGGAGTCCGTCGTTTCGCGTCGACTAAGACTTGCCCGCTCGGCCAACGACCGAACTGAGAATCACGGAATATACTACAATATTAAGCCTCTTGCTCTCACGCAGAGGATACGTGAGGAAAGGACTGGCAATCCTGATCAAAAAAAAAAAATAATAAAATAATAATATTTTTGTTTTTGTGGCTGTTTTTAAGAAAAAAAAAAATTTAAAAAAAAATTCTTTTTTAAAAAGGGGGAAAAAAAGGGGGCCAAAGAGTCGGTTAAAAAAAAACAAAAAAAAAAACAAACAAACAAACATACAGGTGAAGCTAATAAAAGCGTGTTAAAAAGTGTACAAATTTTATTCTCGATTTTAAAAATTCACTTTTTAAAAAGAACAATTTTTTCACAAACACAGAAATTGCAAAATGAAATACACAAAATGACTTTATTTTAAGATGTTAACAATAACACGGTCATAAAACAAGTGCTTTGTCTTTTACAATTGTGACTAGCTCGTCGCTGCTGGTTATCTCTGCTGACGGTGCATAATGAATGCATCGGCACTATTTCCTGGGATGTATCTCCTCCCCTAACAAGAATGAAAATTATGGGGAAGAATTTTCATTTGGAATTTGACTTCTCCGTCTTCTTGGGTTTCTGTAACTTTCTCTTCTTTCTTGATGACAACTTTTTTACAATAATGATATTTCTGGAGGCACTTATACAAAAGTATTATGATAATGATTGAAATTATAACTAATAGAATTGTTACATAATGAATATTTGGATATTCTTTAAAATTGTGATTTATTACAAGTTCATGTTGGTTATTTTTAATTCTTGCCAATTTGTCTAATGGGATTTTTGTTAATTTTATTTCCAAAGTGTTTTCTGGTGGACTTTCAAATTTTGGTACACTAATTCGAGGTAATAGTAAGGGTTCACTGTCTGTCTGTATAGCCTTTTTCGTTTACAAAGTTTATAAAATTATGAGTAAACGAACATCCTAAAGGTAGTTCTATTAAATGAGTGTTTTTAAGGTTTATGATGTCTTTTTTATTGCAGTTTATTTGAATTTCACTTTCACTTTGAAATATTAAGATATAATACTTCGCATTTATTTGTTCAACAATGTTAGAGTTTATGGAAAGTTTTGTATATTGACACTTTGTTTTAGCACTGGAGTTTAATATAGCTGTTATGCAATCCTGTTGTTGATTGAGCTGATATAGTTGGGTGTCCTCGCAATAATAGATTGAACTGATGTATTGACATTCTTGTGCTTGATATTGATATACGCCTTCGTATGTAGCAAGGTAAGGATTATCTGGTATGAGAGTGGTAAAGTTTGATGTAGGGATTGAGTAGAGATGATAATAATTGAAAGGTTTAGGGTTTATGATAGGGATTTCTAAAGCGAAAACTAGTCTTGCATTAGAATAATATGACTTTACTTTGATTAAATTGTAATAATTATATAAGTCTTGTTCTTCATGAAATATTAATTGTTTGTTGTTATAAGTTTTTGAAAGCTTATCGATTATTGTTTGAATTTCGTGTAATTTGAGAATACTATGGTGTAACGTATTTAATTTCGCAAAAGTTATAGCATTTTCTATATCAGTGAGAAAATATATTAGTGAACTTAAATTGATTTCTATTTGGTCAAGAAGGTTTCTAAGTTTCATGTAGTGATCAAATTCGAAATTTAAGTGTTCAGTTTTCTTTAATAAATCTTTTACACTTTCTGAAATTATTTCTTGATTGTGTTCCAATGAAGAAATTGATTTATTGAAAAAGTTTATTAAGTCAATGTTTAATGAAATTTGTTTGTTATACGAGTTTACAATTTTATCTTGATTTTCTGATAATTCCTTTATTGCATTATCATATCTGACAGCGTCGTCATGATCGAGATTACCTGAAATAAATTTTATGACTGAGCCCAGAGCGTTTATTAGGCCACGTTTTGAACGGGTCTCTTTAAAAGGATATTTGAAAGGGTATACTGAAGCGAATTTTGTTTTAACTAAATTAATTTGATACAAAACATCATTTTTATGATTAGTAAAGGATTGTGCGTATTGTGGGTTTGATTCTATTTCTAAGAGTTTGCAAAAATCATTATATTGATATATTATTTGGTTGATTTGTTTCCCTATTGGTGTAATGTCAAAATAGTGAATAAATTCGTGTGACGATTGTTTGATACGTGCTGTACCTAAGTAAAAGGGAAGTATCCCTGGGTTTGTTTCAAGTGAAGTAATTCTAATCTCCTGGAGTTGAACTTCCTGGAGGGTTATCGTTAAGATGATCAGGGTTAGTTGGAGTAATGTCATCGTCTTTGTTTGGTTCCTTTGTGACGTCTGAAACAGATGTTTTAATTATTTTTCGTGGTCGCTTGATCTGTTGTTTATGTATCGTTATGTTCTTTTTTAGTTTAACTTTCTTACCTAAGTCTTTAATTGCAGTTTTAGGTGTAAATTTAGGTTTAGTTTTAGATCTACGGTTTTGTATTATTTCTAAATATACATCAGAGTCGGGGTTAATTTCAGGACATTCTTCAAGTTTTTTATTTCGGTTTTCAATTAATTTTTCTTTGTTAGTTTTTAGCTGGTTATGAACTTTGTCGTACAGAGTTTCGACATTCTTTTTATGGTTTATGACATATTGAGCTTCAATATTGATTTCCTTACTTATGTCGAAAATATCTCGAGTTTTCAAATGCCCGGATATTAATTCAAATGGTTTTAATTTAGTGCTTGAATGAATTGTGTTATTATAACCGAATATCGCGTAATTTATAATGTCGGTTAATGGACTATTTTTATTTTCTAATCTTAAAATTCGTACGTGTTCGATTAAAGTGCTGTTGAATCTTTCGACTGGACTATTGCTGTTGGGGTGATAAGGTGTGGTGTAATGTAATTGTATTTTATGAAGTGAGGCTAGGTTTTGCAATACTTTTGTTTTAAATTCGGGACCATTATCTGTAGTTATTTGTCCAGGTATGCCATGGTGAGACATGAATTTTATTAGGTTATTTACAACTTCAATAGAGGTACCGTTATTTAGGTGATATGCCTGTCCGTATTTAGAAAAGGCGTCAATTATTACTAGGAATTTCTCATTATTTATTGTCAATGTGTCCATGTGTAATAATTCAAACGGGTACTTTGGTGTTTCTGTTATTTCTAGTTTTGGTTTAATTGGGTTTCGTTCGTACTTAGTCTGTAAACAGATTTTACATCTATTTATGTAGTTAGTTACGTCGATTCTTAGTGTGGGCCAATAATATAGATTTCTGAGGTCTTTTTCAACTTCGTTTATACCGCGATGTACAGTGGCTATTTCGTGATGATGTTTGATTAATGTATTTTTCTCGTTTTTGTCAAAAACATCTATGAGCCTCGAGTTACATTTTATTAATTGAAATGTAGAGTTTTTGAATATTCTATGCACGGTTTTACATAGGGTAGGATACAGATGTTCATTGGCAAGGAAAAATGCATAGGTTTTGCCCGGTTCGAAATAATTCTTTATTAAATCAATAAATTGTTGTTCGGTGTCTTCAAAAGTAAAATAACATTGTCGTCTTTGAGTACCTTCAAAACTGTCTAGCAAAAATGTTCGTTCTTGCATTGTTAAGTTTGTTTCGTCAATAAATATTTGATTTTTATAATAATTTATTGGTTTATCCGTTATTTTTACGTCTTGTATCGGGTTTTCAGAAGCTGTATGTACAGTGTTGTTGTCAGCTTCGTTATTGTCCACGTTAACAATTATCGATTGGTTATCGGGTTCTTTAGATGTAGATGGAATTTCGTTGTCTATTATTAAAGGATGAATCTCTATGCGGGATAACGCGTCGGCGTTCGTGTTAAGTTTTCCCTTTTTATAAATTATTCGATAGTCGAACTCCTCAAGTTTAAGTCTCCATCTGACTAGACGTGATTGGGGTTCTTTAAGGTTCATTAACCACTGAAGTGGTTTGTGATCGGATACTATATTAAACCGTCTGCCAAATAAATATGGTCTGTAAATTTTGCAAGCGTAAACTATGGCCAAAAGCGCTTTTTCGATAGTTGAATAGTTGCATTCGGCATTGTTAAGGGTGCGGCTAGCATAGGCTATAGGCTTGTCACTTCCAATAGGGCCTTGACTTAGGACGGCTCCTACGGCGTAATTTGACGAATCCGTTGTAACGTTGAATTCCTTAGTGAAATCTGGGTGTTGAAGAAGCGGGTCATTCATAAGAATAGATTTACAAGTGTTAAAAGCTTTTAAAAAATGTTCATCATGTATTACTTTACTATTTTTCTTGAGACAATTAGTTAATGGCTTTGTAATTTTGGCAAAATTTGGAACAAATTTTCTGTAATATCCTATGAGGCCTAGAAATGATTTTATGTCTTTCTGACTCTTAGGGAGTGGAAATTTTTCGATTACCTCGATTTTATCGGGATTGGGCTTAATGCCATTTTCTGTTATTAAATGCCCGAGAAACTTAACAGATTTGCAAAGGAATTCCGACTTGTCTAGCTGAACTTTTAGATTATGGTCTTTGAGTCGGGTGAAAACTTTAGTGAGACTTTCTATATGTTCCTTAAGGGAAGATGAATAGACAATAATGTCATCCATATATACTAAGCAATTATGGCCTTGTAAGCCTCTTAGAACATTGTCCATGCAACGTTGGAATGTTGAGGGACTATTTCGTAAACCAAATGGCATTCGCAGAAACTCATAGTGACCGTTATTTACATTAAAGGCGGTTTTCTCAATTGAGTTGGGGTGCAACTCAATTTGATGGAACCCTGCCGCAAGATCAAGTGTTGTAAAATATATAGATCTTCCTAGTTTATCTAGGATATCCGTTATGTTAGGTATCGGATATCTATCTTCTACCGTTTTTTTCATTTAATCGGCGGTAGTCAATAACAACGCGCCATTTCTGAATATTACTCGCGTCGCGTTTTTTGGGAACTATCCAGATCGGGGAACTCCAAGGTGAACTTGATGGTCTTATTATACCATCATCCAACATTTTATTAATTTGTTTGTTTACCTCATCTTTATGCACATGAGGGTAGCGATATGTTTTGGAATAAATTGGTATTTCGTCTCGTGTTTTGATTTCGTGCTTAACATTGTTGGTGAAAGATAATTTGGAGTTATCGTAAAAGAATATATTTTTAAATTTTTTGCAGAGATCTGTAATTGCATTTATTTCTTCAGAGTTAAGATGTTGGGTTCTGATTAGGTTTTCTATCAAGTTATTTTTGTCACCGATTTTATTATTGATCTCGTCAATATTGGGATTGAAATTTAAATTATAAAGTTCAAATGAATTTTCTAAGAATTTTGTTACTACAAGCGGTTCAGAAATTTCTAAGTTCTTATCTTCGTCTGATCGGTTATGTATTTCCGTTAAAGCTAAGTAGCTGGCTGATTTACTCAAAGTTTCCGGTATTACTAAGCCATTTATTTCCATTTCGGGTATAATTACGTCACTATCTGTTATATTTACAGGAATTTTTGCAGTAATTATGGAATTTGCGGGTACGTGAAATTGATAAGAGTAATTTTGGTTTGAATTTTTATAACAAATTTTTTAGTTTTGTGTAAGGAGAAACTAGTTCAGAATTTACAAAATCTATTTTAATATTTAAATTTTTGAAAGGTCAAATTCAAGGTTCCATCAAAGTATGTATGGAAATTAAATAGGTGAAATTTAACAATACAGTCTTGTTTAAATTCCTCAAATAAGGGAATATCAGCGCATTCGTTTTGTTCGTATGTTTTTAGTGCAGTTGAAATTGAAAATTTGTTATTATAAATTTTACCTGGAAAATAACGTTTTGCAATCTCTGGTCTTAAGATAGAGACTGTAGCGCCCGTGTCTATTAAAAGTTTTAACGGTGGGTTTTTTGTTATAATATAAGGCAGTTGTTTTTCTAAGTTGAAATTATTTAATTCAATTATGTTTCCTCTATCAAAGGCTGAGTTTCCTGAACATTTTGTGTCTGTTCATCTGTCTGTTGCTCAAATAAGGCTGGGTTGAAATTTGTCTCAGTTTGTTCGGTAAGATTGGTCTCGTCTAAGTAATAACTATTTTCAAACTGATTGTCATATTCGGGGTTATATTGATATTCGTCATAGTAGGGCGATTGGCCTTCAAAATCTACAGGAATATTTTGTTCTACGTTATTTATTTCTCCTGCGGAGAAATTTGATCTTTGGGGTTGAAAATAATTTTGTCTATTAAATTGAGGTCTTTGCATGCTTACCGTATTGCGAGTATTTACACTCATTGGGGTAGGTTGGTTGGGATTTGAAATACGTGTATTAACACTCATTGGAGTAACTTGGTTTGTGGGTTTAAAATTGCCTCTTGGCTTCCAAACGTTTACGTTATTTGGCCTGCCAAATACCTGAGCATTACTAAAGAATCTATGTCCGTGAGGGGGTTGTCGAGGTTGAATTTGTATCGGATTTCTAGGAAAGTTGTTTTGTCCCGGAAATTGTGATTGAAATTGCCGCGGTTGAAATTGTTGTGAGTACTGTGTAAGTTGGGGATACCTAGGTGGTATCTGTCTTTGCGGGATTTGTCGATATTGATTACTATTAGTTTGTTGATTTTGTCTCGACATATACCTGATGTTGTGATCTTCCGTTAAATATTTAAGAGCTTCAGCTAAATTATTAGGTTTTTGAGACCTTAACATGGACTGAGCAGGTTCTTTTAATCCGACAATAAGAGTTCTAAGTGCTTGACAATTATAAGTATTAATTTTATTTATTTTTACAGAGGTATTTCCCTCGTGTAGATTAATGTAATTAGTTAGATGATTGAGAGTAGAAATCACTCTATAATAGTAAGTAATTATATCTTCGTTTGGCTTTTGGAGAATTTGTACTAAGTCAGACAAAAGTGCATTTTCGTCTCGTAAGTCACCAAATGTAGTTAATAAAGTATCTTTAATTTGTGGCCAAGTTTTCGCTCCTGAAACTGCCACTATTTCTTCCGCTCTACCTTTTAATTTAGATATTATAGAATTTAACAAAAATTTATTTTTAAGAGATAATACATTATTATGATCCCAATAGGTTTCTAGAATTTCATCAGCTAAAGTAATAAATCTATAAAGTTTGTGCGCAGCGCCACCAAAATCTGGCAAAAGATCTAATGGTTTCACATCGATTGATGGTACGCTAACAGATTGGCTAGTTGACTGATTATGAGCCATATTTGATGTATCTTGTTCTATACCTATTTCAGAAAAACTTAACGCTAAACTTTCAACGTCAGGGTCAATCATAAAATTAGCAGTATAATAAAATAACAAATTTACCAATAAAAATGTTGAAAATATAATGCAATAGTAATATATGAAATTTCAGTAAGTTTGTTATGAAATAAAAATGAGTACAGCCCTGGCAGATGCAATATATTGTTGGCTTAATTTAATAAATTTATTAAAATGTTTTAACGATAGAATTATGTTCATAGAACAAACAATTGTAACACAGAGTGCAGGACACTAAGTTACTAGATATTGATTATTGATACTGATCAATAATAGCAATATTAAAATTAGCAATACAAAAATATTGTATTAGAACTTACTAATATTATAAAACTTATTTATTCTATTAATTTGATCATCTATTTATATAAAATGCATTTAATAAATTCTCACTTTTAATGCTTTCAATTTGATTTTTAAGTATTTTTAAAGATTCTCTTAAACTTAACTTATTCTAGTTTCAGACTTAGTTTCAGCATACATGTGAAATAAATCAAGGAAAAGAAAGGAATACGAAGACTTACCGGTCTGCAATTATACTTTCTAGCCCTGGTGTATTCCTGGTAATTTCTGTAGTTTATTAAACGGGATGCACGATTTCTTGGTTATGCAAGGATCTGCTGCTGTCCCTAGGTTCGGCAATTAAAGTTCTGGAGAACACGATCTTCTTTGATGCAAAAAGAAACGACCTATTGCCATCCCATCCTCGTCGCCAATTTTATTCTCAATTTTAAAAATTCACTTTTTAAAAAGAACAATTTTTTCACAAACACAGAAATTACAAAATGAAATACAAAAAATGACTTTATTTTAAGATGTTAACAATAACACGGTCATAAAACAAGTGCTTTGTATTTTACAATTGAGACTAGCTCGTCGCTGCTGGTTATCTCTGCTGACGGTGCATAATGAATGCATCGGCACTATTTCCTGGAATGTATCTTACATAAACCATAAAAAAAGACTTTAATAAATTAGTTCAATGCCACATTTGAGAATTGAAATTTAAGGCATGTTAATTAAATTGAATTTATATACTCATAGACAGTAAGTTAATTTTAGTAATTTCAATTTTAGAATATATTGAAAAAGGTATAAATCCATACCGAAACGTTTATACGAAAAAAAAACTAATAAATGAATTCCAACACAATCTAAAAAATTAATTATTAACACAAGAACCATATTTCCATGAAAAAACAATAAGAAAATATATAGAAACAAGGTTCAAGAAATGAAAAAGAAAATAAACTTTCTTAAAAACTGTATATACATATATATATATATATATATATATATATATATATATATATATATATATATTTCAGAGAGGGAAATTAGACGACTGTCTATGTTAAAAACAAATATTTTTAATTTTTAAGCGGGGATTTGGAGTCATGTGACAGGTAATAAAAGAAAAACTCTTTTTTCTGTTCAAGCTTTCGAAACTTTTATTGTTTGCTTCATCAGGAACTCTACAATAAATTATGATTAATTAAACTAAGTTATGGAAAAAAAGTGAAAAGTACTTACGAAAGTGAAGTTAAAGTTAAAGTTGTATTCATTGAAAACTACAAAAATTTCTTGACAAATTGTAGAAAAAACACTAATAATTAATTGTTGGTAATTTACTACCACTACTATGGAAAATTAACAACATTATGAATGGATGACTAAGGATCCATATTAATTTAAATTCTTAGAATTATAATAGACATGTATATTTTTATGAAGTAAAAAACAAAAAAGGAATTTGGATATAAAAACTTGTTAGAGTGAAACCAAAAGAACAATGACAGCAGTAGATACCAACAGTTCGATGTCTTATATTTAGGGACATGATTATTAATCCATACTATATAGGGTGTTCTCATCATTGTGGACATTATGGTTGAAATGTAGTAGGTAAGTATAAATTATGCTCAAGTTATCAATATCCTTTCTGGCATTAATGGTATTTGGTTCTTTGAAAATGTGACACATTTTCCAAAAAACTCCGTTTGTGGTAGTTCATTTCAAAATCTAATATTTGAACGTTATTATAATTGACGTTGTGATTATGTAATAATGCATGATTGGCTAAAGTGCAAGACTGTTTGTTAAGTCTGATGTCACTTTTGTGGGAAGTTATACGGTCTTTAACTTTCCTTTTAGTTTGGCCAATATATTTATTGTTACAATCATCACATGGTATACAGTCACCACATTGGACATCACCAAAATATCATCCCTTATCTTTTAATTTTGAAAAAAGGTTGTTAACTATTTGTTTTTAAAAAGCTAATTTGATGGCTTTGTTAAATTTGGAAAATATTTTTTTAAATCTGTAATTCAAGTGACTCAAGTAAGGAGTGAGCAGTAAATGATTTAAATATTAGGTTTTGTTGAGCCCTTTGAGAATCATGTAACACATTATGTATCGATGATCTGCTGAATAATAGTTTTTGACCAACGGTGGTGGGTAACCACTGTCTATAAAAAGTTCAAAAGTTTTTTTAAATTGTGTATTTTTGAGTGATGTATGACTTGTAGCTATCATTATTTTTCATACCTGCTATGAGGTTGATTTTCATTTTATTTGAGTGATTGGATTCAAAATGTAAAGCGACCTGAGGCACCTGGTTTAGTATACAAGTGGTAATTATTTTTATTGTCTTCTCTTCTTATCAGTTTGGTGTCCAAAGGAACACTGTTAACTGTATCTTCTTGTTCAATAGTGAACTTTAATGTATGTTATAATTGTTAAAATATTTATAAAACAATTCATATTCTAGGAACGCTTAATATTATATCATTCACATATTTTTCCAAAAGGGATAGCAAAGTCAATGTTGCCAAGACAATTATCCAACAGATCATCCATAACATACTGTGCTATTATGGGGGCCACTGGACTGCCCATAGGCATACCAAGTTTTGTTTGTACACTGTGTTGTTGTAACTAAACACTGTTGTATCAAACAAAAATTCCACTCAATTTTAAAAACTGATTTTTGGAAATGTGTGACAATGTGGCTGTATTGCATCCCGTGATTTTTCTATGCTATTTAAAGCTGTTTGCAAAGTAATATTATTAAATAGAGCTTTAACATCTAAGCTGATTATTACATAATTATCTGGTAATTGAAATTCATTTATAAAGTTGCAAAATTCAAAAGTGTCTTTTACAAAATAGTTATTGTGTGTATCATACGCAATGGTTAAAATATTAGTGACTAGTTGTGCAATGCCCCTATTAGGGCTATTAACACCAGAAATGATAGGACGTAAAGTTAAAAAAAGTGAGGTTTATGGATTTTAGGTAATCCATAAAATTTGTTAATAGTGCCATTGTACAATCTATACTTAGTACCATCTTTTGAGGTGTGATCATTTACTTTTTCCAACTGTGAGATGATTTTGTTTTGGAAAAAGTAAAAATGATCACACCTCAAGATGGTACTAAGTATAGATTGTACAATGGCACTATTAACAAAATTTTATGGATTACCTAAAATCCATAAACCTATTTTAACTTACGTCCTATCATTCTTTGGTGTTAATAGCCCTAATAGGGGCATTGCACAACTAATCACTAATATTTTAACCATTGCATATGATATACATAATAACTATTTTGTAAAAGATACTTTTGTTGCAACTTTATAAATGAATTTCGATTACCAGATAATTATGTAATAATCAGCTTAGATGTTAAGCTCTATTTAATAATATTACTTGCAAACAGCTTTAAATAGCATAGAAAATCACTGGATGCAATACAGCCACATTGTACATTTCCAAAAAATCAGTTTTTAAAATTAGTGGAATTTTTGTTTGATAAGCAACAGTGTTTAGTTACAACAACACAGGTACAAACAAAAACTGGTATGCCTATGGGCAGTCCAGTGGCCCCCATAATAGCACAGTATGTTATGGATGATCTGTTGGATAATTGCTTGGCAACATTGACTTTGCTATCCCCTTTTTGAAAAAATATGTGGATGACATAATATTAAGCGTTCCTAGAGGGAGTACTGAGCTTTTGTTAAATATTTTTAACAATTATAACATACATTTAAAGTTCACTATTGAATAAGAAGATACAGTTAACAGTGTTCCTTTTTTGGACACCAAACTGATAAGAAGAGAAGACAATAAAATAATTACCACTTGGTATACTAAACCAGGTGCCTCAGGTCGCTTTTTACATTTTGAATCCAATCACCCAAATAAAATGAAAATCAACCTCATAGCAGGTATGAAAAATAGGGTGATAGCTACAAGTCATACATCACTCAAAATACACAATTTAAAAAACTTTCGAACTTTTTTATAGACAGTGGTTACCCACCACCGTTAGTCAAAAAACTATTATTCAGCAGATCATCGATACATAATGTGTTACATGATTCTCAAAGGGCGCAACAAAACCCGCCTCAAATCATTTACTGCTCACTTCCTTACTTGAGTCCACTTGACCACAGATTTAAAAAATATTTTCCAAATTTAACAACATCAAATTAGCTTTAAAAACAAAGTAACAGTTAACAACCTTTTTTCAAAATTAAAAGATAAGGATGATATTTTGGTGATGTCCAATGTGGTGTATTGCATACCATGTGATGATTGTAACAATAAATATATTGCCCAAACTAAAAGGAAAGTTAAAGACCGTATAACTTCCCACAAAAGTGACATCAGACTTAACAAACAGTCTTGCACTTTAGCCAATCATGCATTATTACATAATCACAACGTCAATTATAATAACGTTCAAATATTAGATTTTGAAATGAACTACCACAAACGGAGTTTTTTGGAAATGTGTCACATTTTCAAAGAACCAAATACCATTAATGCCAGAAAGGATATTGATAACTTGAGCATAATTTATACTTACTTACTACATTTCAACCATAATGTCCACAATGATGAGAACACCCTATATAGTATGGATTAATAATCATGTCCCTAAATATAAGACATCGAACTGTTGGTATCTACTGCTGTCATTGTTCTTTTGGTTTCACTCTAACAAGTTTTTATATCCAAATTCCTTTTTGTTTTTTACTTCATAAAAATATACATGTCTATTATAATTCTAAGAATTTAAATTAATATGGATCCTTAGTCATCCATTCATAATGTTGTTAATTTTACATAGTAGTGGTAGTAAAATTACCAACAATTAATTATTAGTGTTTTTTCTACAATTTGTCAAGAAATTTTTGTAGTTTTCAATGAATACAACTTTAACTTTAACCTCACTTTCGTAAGTACTTTTTCACTTTTTTCCATAACTTAGTTTAATTAATCATAATTTATTGTAGAGTTCCTGATGAAGAAACAATAAAAGTTTGGGGGGGAAAAAAAAAAAAGAGAAAAGGTTTTTTTTTTATGATACCTTTTTAAACCCATTAATTCCACTTTAAAAATAAAAAAATTTTATTAAAATATATTTAAAAATAAAAAAAATAATATAAAAAAAAAAAATAAAAAAATAATAAAAAAAAAAAAATAAATAAATAAATAAAAATATATATATATATATATATATATATATATATAAATATATATATATATATATATATATATATATATATATATATATATATATATATATATATATATATATGTATATACTGGCGACCTTTTGAGGACACAGTTTATACTTATAAACTTTTTATATTTTTGCCTTATACGCACACTTTGGGGTCGTTTACGAACTATTCTAACTGATAATTTGTTGAAAGATTCTCTGTTTAGGTATAATTTGAAATGACACAGTTTAATAATGGCATCAACAAAACTGTTTGGCAAAAGCAAATTTGTGTTTTTTTCCTGAATAATTAATAAAATGATTAATACCGAGTTAATTATTCGTTTCTCAGAAAATTTCATTCTTTACAAAAGTTTTTAACGATCACGTTTCATATGAAACAGTCATTAAATCAAATCTATGAACAATACAGCAGCGAGAAAATGGACAATCACGTAATTTTAAGCACAAATTCGTTCACCACGACTTCCACGAGCGTTTTTGGAGAAAATTATGCACGGAATCGTTTTCTCCGTAAGAAAAAACACCCCCTCCCAGAATTTCATCTCGAGCAAAACTTTTTTTACTTCTAATATCTTGAAAAATTTTTTAATGCGGACTTTGAAATTAAAAGTTCACTTGCATTTTGACTTTTTGTTAAGAACCTAAAACTTTATGGTTGATATCTTTTCGTACGTAATATGACCTAAAAAAACGAAATCTGGTATTATAAAAACTCTATCTCTTACGGTCTTCGAGATAAGGCCGTTTTTTTTCCTGAATAATTAATAAAACCGTTAATGCCGAGTTAATTATTCATTTCTCAGAAAATTTCATTCTTTACAAAAGTTTTTAACGATCATGTTTCATATGAAACAGTCATTAAGTCAAATCTATGAACAATACAGCAGCGAGAAAATGGATAAACCCTGAAATTTTAAGCGCAAAATCGTCCACCACGACTTCCACGAGCGTTTTTGGAGAAAATTATGCACGGAATCGTTTTCTCCGTACGAAAAAAACACCCCTTCCCAGAACTTTATCTCGAACAAAACTTTTTTTTTTCCTAATTTTCTTGAAAAAGTGAGGTTGAAATTAAAAGTTCACTTGCATTTTGACTTTTTGTTAAGAACCTAAAATTTTATGGTTGATATCTTTTCGTACGTAATATGACCTAAAAAAACCGAAATCTGGTATTATAAAAACTCTATCTCTTGCGGTCTTCGAGATAAGGCCGTTTTTTTCCTGAATAATTAATAAAACCGTTAATGCGAAGTTAATTATTCATTTCTCAGAAAATTTCATTCTTTACAAAAGTTTTTAACGATCATGTTTCATATGAAACAGTCATTAAGTTAAATCTATGAACAATACAGCAGCGAGAAAATGGATAAACCCTAAATTTTAAGCGCAAAATCGTCCACCACGACTTCCACGAGCGTTTTTGGAGAAAATTATGCACGGAATCGTTTTCTCCGTACGAAAAAAACACCCCTTCCCAGAACTTTATCTCGAACAAAATATTTTTATTTCTAATTTCTTGAAAAATGCTGAGGTTGAAATTAAAAGTTCACTTGCATTTTGACTTTTTGTTAAGAACCTAAAATTTTATGGTTGATATCTTTTCGTACGTAATATGACCTAAAAAACCGAAATCTGGTATTATAAAAACTCTATCTCTTGCGGTCTTCGAGATAAGGCCGTTTTTTTCCCTGAATAATTAATAAAACCGTTAATGCGAAGTTAATTATTCATTTCTCAGAAAATTTCATTCTTTACAAAAGTTTTTAACGATCATGTTTCATATGAAACAGTCATTAAGTTAAATCTATGAACAATACAGCAGCGAGAAAATGGATAAACCCTAAATTTTAAGCTCAAAATCGTCCACCACGACTTCCACGAGCGTTTTTGGAGAAAATTATGCACGGAATCGTTTTCTCCGTACGAAAAAACACCCCTTCCCAGAACTTTATCTCGAACAAAACATTTTTATTTCTAATTTCTTGAAAAATGCTGAGGTTGAAATTAAAAGTTCACTTGCATTTTGACTTTTTGTTAAGAACCTAAAATTTTATGGTTGATATCTTTTCGTACGTAATATGACCTAAAAAATCGAAATCTGGTATTATAAAAACTCTATCTCTTGCGGTCTTCGAGATAAGGCCGTTTTTTTCCCTGAATAATTAATAAAACCGTTAATGCGAAGTTAATTATTCATTTCTCAGAAAATTTCATTCTTTACAAAAGTTTTTAACGATCATGTTTCATATGAAACAGTCATTAAGTTAAATCTATGAACAATACAGCAGCGAGAAAATGGATAAACCCTAAATTTTAAGCTCAAAATCGTCCACCACGACTTCCACGAGCGTTTTTGGAGAAAATTATGCACGGAATCGTTTTCTCCGTACGAAAAAACACCCCTTCCCAGAACTTTATCTCGAACAAAACATTTTTATTTCTAATTTCTTGAAAAATGCTGAGGTTGAAATTAAAAGTTCACTTGCATTTTGACTTTTTGTTAAGAACCTAAAATTTTATGGTTGATATCTTTTCGTACGTAATATGACCTAAAAAACCGAAATCTGGTATTATAAAAACTCTATCTCTTGCGGTCTTCGAGATAAGGCCGTTTTTTCCCTGAATAATTAATAAAACCGTTAATGCGAAGTTAATTATTCATTTCTCAGAAAATTTCATTCTTTACAAAAGTTTTTAACGATCATGTTTCATATGAAACAGTCATTAAGTTAAATCTATGAACAATACAGCAGCGAGAAAATGGATAAACCCTAAATTTTAAGCTCAAAATCGTCCACCACGACTTCCACGAGCGTTTTTGGAGAAAATTATGCACGGAATCGTTTTCTCCGTACGAAAAAACACCCCTTCCCAGAACTTTATCTCGAACAAAACATTTTTATTTCTAATTTCTTGAAAAATGCTGAGGTTGAAATTAAAAGTTCACTTGCATTTTGACTTTTTGTTAAGAACCTAAAATTTTATGGTTGATATCTTTTCGTACGTAATATGACCTAAAAAATCGAAATCTGGTATTATAAAAACTCTATCTCTTGCGGTCTTCGAGATAAGGCCGTTTTTTTCCCTGAATAATTAATAAAACCGTTAATGCGAAGTTAATTATTCATTTCTCAGAAAATTTCATTCTTTACAAAAGTTTTTAACGATCATGTTTCATATGAAACAGTCATTAAGTTAAATCTATGAACAATACAGCAGCGAGAAAATGGATAAACCCTAAATTTTAAGCTCAAAATCGTCCACCACGACTTCCACGAGCGTTTTTGGAGAAAATTATGCACGGAATCGTTTTCTCCGTACGAAAAAACACCCCTTCCCAGAACTTTATCTCGAACAAAACATTTTTATTTCTAATTTCTTGAAAAATGCTGAGGTTGAAATTAAAAGTTCACTTGCATTTTGACTTTTTGTTAAGAACCTAAAATTTTATGGTTGATATCTTTTCGTACGTAATATGACCTAAAAAACCGAAATCTGGTATTATAAAAACTCTATCTCTTGCGGTCTTCGAGATAAGGCCGTTTTTTTCCTGAATAATTAATAAAACCGTTAATGCGAAGTTAATTATTCATTTCTCAGAAAATTTCATTCTTTACAAAAGTTTTTAACGATCATGTTTCATATGAAACAGTCATTAAGTTAAATCTATGAACAATACAGCAGCGAGAAAATGGATAAACCCTAAATTTTAAGCTCAAAATCGTCCACCACGACTTCCACGAGCGTTTTTGGAGAAAATTATGCACGGAATCGTTTTCTCCGTACGAAAAAACACCCCTTCCCAGAACTTTATCTCGAACAAAACATTTTTATTTCTAATTTCTTGAAAAATGCTGAGGTTGAAATTAAAAGTTCACTTGCATTTTGACTTTTTGTTAAGAACCTAAAATTTTATGGTTGATATCTTTTCGTACGTAATATGACCTAAAAAATCGAAATCTGGTATTATAAAAACTCTATCTCTTGCGGTCTTCGAGATAAGGCCGTTTTTTCCCTGAATAATTAATAAAACCGTTAATGCGAAGTTAATTATTCATTTCTCAGAAAAATTTCATTCTTTACAAAAGTTTTTAACGATCATGTTTCATATGAAACAGTCATTAAGTTAAATCTATGAACAATACAGCAGCGAGAAAATGGATAAACCCTAAATTTTAAGCTCAAAATCGTCCACCACGACTTCCACGAGCGTTTTTGGAGAAAATTATGCACGGAATCGTTTTCTCCGTACGAAAAAACACCCCTTCCCAGAACTTTATCTCGAACAAAACATTTTTATTTCTAATTTCTTGAAAAATGCTGAGGTTGAAATTAAAAGTTCACTTGCATTTTGACTTTTTGTTAAGAACCTAAAATTTTATGGTTGATATCTTTTCGTACGTAATATGACCTAAAAAACCGAAATCTGGTATTATAAAAACTCTATCTCTTGCGGTCTTCGAGATAAGGCCGTTTTTTCCCTGAATAATTAATAAAACCGTTAATGCGAAGTTAATTATTCATTTCTCAGAAAATTTCATTCTTTACAAAAGTTTTTAACGATCATGTTTCATATGAAACAGTCATTAAGTTAAATCTATGAACAATACAGCAGCGAGAAAATGGATAAACCCTAAATTTTAAGCTCAAAATCGTCCACCACGACTTCCACGAGCGTTTTTGGAGAAAATTATGCACGGAATCGTTTTCTCCGTACGAAAAAACACCCCTTCCCAGAACTTTATCTCGAACAAAACATTTTTATTTCTAATTTCTTGAAAAATGCTGAGGTTGAAATTAAAAGTTCACTTGCATTTTGACTTTTTGTTAAGAACCTAAAATTTTATGGTTGATATCTTTTCGTACGTAATATGACCTAAAAAACCGAAATCTGGTATTATAAAAACTCTATCTCTTGCGGTCTTCGAAATAAGGCCGTTTTTTCCCTGAATAATTAATAAAACCGTTAATGCGAAGTTAATTATTCATTTCTCAGAAAATTTCATTCTTCACAAAAGTTTTTAACGATCATGTTTCATATGAAACAGTCATTAAGTTAAGTCTATGAACAATACAGCAGCGAGAAAATGGATAAACCCTAAATTTTAAGCTCAAAATCGTCCACCACGACTTCCACGAGCGTTTTTGGAGAAAATTATGCACGGAATCGTTTTCTCCGTACGAAAAAACACCCCTTCCCAGAACATTATCTCGAACAAAACATTTTTATTTCTAATTTCTTGAAAAATGCTGAGGTTGAAATTAAAAGTTCACTTGCATTTTGACTTTTTGTTAAGAACCTAAAATTTTATGGTTGATATCTTTTCGTACGTAATATGACCTAAAAAATCCGAAATCTGGTATTATAAAAACTCTATCTCTTGCGGTCTTCGAGATAAGGCCGTTTTTTCCCTGAATAATTAATAAAACCGTTAATGCGAAGTTAATTATTCATTTCTCAGAAAATTTCATTCTTCACAAAAGTTTTTAACGATCATGTTTCATATGAAACAGTCATTAAGTTAAGTCTATGAACAATACAGCAGCGAGAAAATGGATAAACCCTAAATTTTAAGCTCAAAATCGTCCACCACGACTTCCACGAGCGTTTTTGGAGAAAATTATGCACGGAATCGTTTTCTCCGTACGAAAAAAACACCCCTTCCCAGAACATTATCTCGAACAAAACATTTTTATTTCTAATTTCTTGAAAAATGCTGAGGTTGAAATTAAAAGTTCACTTGCATTTTGACTTTTTGTTAAGAACCTAAAATTTTATGGTTGATATCTTTTCGTACGTAATATGACCTAAAAAACCGAAATCTGGTATTATAAAAACTCTATCTCTTGCGGTCTTCGAGATAAGGCCGTTTTTTTCCTGAATAATTAATAAAACCGTTAATGCGAAGTTAATTATTCATTTCTCAGAAAATTTCATTCTTTACAAAAGTTTTTAACGATCATGTTTCATATGAAACAGTCATTAAGTTAAGTCTATGAACAATACAGCAGCGAGAAAATGGATAAACCCTAAATTTTAAGCTCAAAATCGTCCACCACGACTTCCACGAGCGTTTTTGGAGAAAATTATGCACGGAATCGTTTTCTCCGTACGAAAAAACACCCCTTCCCAGAACATTATCTCGAGCAAAATATGTTTATTTCTAATTTCTTGAAAAATGCTGAGGTTGAAATTAAAAGTTCACTTGCATTTTGACTTTTTGTTAAGAACCTAAAATTTTATGGTTGATATCTTTTCGTACGTAATATGACCTAAAAAACCGAAATCTGGTATTATAAAAACTCTATCTCTTGCGGTCTTCGAGATAAGGCCGTTTTTTTCTTGAATAATTAATAAAACCGTTAATGCCGAGTTAATTATTCATTTCTCAGAAAAATTTCATTCCGTACAAAAGCTTTTTATCGATCATGTTTCATATGAAACAGTCATTAAGTCAAATCTATGAACAATACAGCAGCGAGAAAATGGATAAACCCGAAATTTTAAGCGCAAAATCGTCCACCATGATTTCCACGAGCGTTTTTGGAGAAAATTGTGCACGGAATCGTTTTCTCCGTACGAAAAGACAACCTCTCTCAGAATTTCATCTCGGGCAAAATTTTTTTTACTTCTAATATCTTGAAAAATTCGGACTTTGAAATTAAAAGTTCACTTGCATTTTGACTTTTTGTTTCGAACCTAAAACTTTATGGTTGATATCTTTTCGTACGTATTTTGACCTAAAATTTCGAAATCCGACATTATCAAAACTCTATCTTCTACGGTCTTCGAGATAAGGCTGAAAATAAAACAAAATTTTAGGTTATGTAAAGTCTGAAGTCTCACACAGAACCACTGTAAAGTGGGTATGTTCCTTTTACCTGAGATTTACTGAGATCTCAGTTACCACATGTTCTTAAATTCAACATTTAGATGTGATGGATCTCAGCAACGTATTCTAACTGGTTGGTTTGAGAAAGTCTGCACTCTGATTGGTTCTACAGAATCCACCACAACAAAATGTTGAATTTAAGAACACACTTATTCTCGATGCTAACTGGTGCATTAGCTCATGTTAACTGAGATCGCGGTAAATCCCAGGTAAAAGGAATACACCATAATGTTATAGCTGATAATAGTTTTGAATAATTATGACCTTTTATTTAATAAATTGAGATATAATATATCGACAGCTAAATACCAAGTTTGAAGTGAAAATGTAAAAGAAACTAATGGCAGTATGGCACTTTCCAGTTTCCACTGACTGCATTTTTATGCACTCGATGTATGTTCCTTTTTAGCTATCATTGTTAATTATAATTATAATTGTAAAACAAATACACAATACTTATACATATTGTAGGTTATTTTAGTTACAATTTGAATTTAGCGCCATTAATTAGTTACTTTTAGTTAATTATGTTTCGACAGGTGATGTCAAGAGAGTTTTTAGGATTTATGATTTATGTATACTTTATTACGTTCTGTGCTTTATTACTTTACGGTCTTTTTGAATAAATGTTATTGTTAAACGTGTTATTGCCAAAAATACCAGCCTTGACCCAAAATACGAACCCTCCCTACAGTATATAGTTTTAAATAGACATTTTGTGCTCAAAATGACTATTTAAAAGAAACTAAATGATAACGTTGGTTTGTAATCAATGTTGAAAGCCCATTAAATTATTATTGATACATACTTATACCAAAGAATATTAACGTTTTATAATGGGAAACATTCCCTTTTATTTTATCCGCCAGAGTGCACCAGCCGTACTCGGTTGTTTTTCTGTTTTTGAGGTTATGTTATGTCAAAAAGTATCAAATCAAACAAACAAAATTAATTATAAAAACATATAAAATGAAAACTTGTTGCTGTGTACCAAACTGCTCTAGCACAGGAGGACATTTCCTAAAAATGAACATTTCCGACGACTATGGGTGAAACAAATTAGGCGAGATAAGTGGAAACCTACAAACAACAATGTTGTTTGTAAAAATCATTTTCTTAAGAATGACTATATTACACATGCGAAAACAGGTAGGTTTTGGTTTTATTATAGGTACAATAGATTTACAATACATAAATATATATATATATAACTGTCTACCTACCTTAAATTTATAATAATTTGTAGGTAAAAGTTTACGGTACATGTTAACTGAAGTTTGTTATTCGTATTGTTTTAGGAGCCACATTAGTCTTGAAAAAGTTAAAGAAAAGCGTAGTACCGACTGTATTTGAGTGGACAAAAAAAAAAGAATTCAATTCGTGAGGACCGTCTTGTATTACGTAAAAGTAAAATCAAGCAGGTTGAAAAGGAAAATATAGCTCCAGAAATACAGAGTGAAGATATGGAGAATGTGTTTTATGATCAAGACGATTTAAATATTGAAATGGATATATTTGTAGTCGAAGAATGTATGGGAAAGTCTTTTCAAGATGCTTCTGTTCAGACTGAAATACAGTGTGCTGTTGAATATAATTCTAATCAAACTCAGACAGCAAGTACATATTTTATGTGCATATATAATTTTGAACATGATAATGATGCAGTACATTTTTATACAGGATTGGAAAGTTTCCAGAAAGTACAACTAGTGTTTAATTCATTGGGTGAATCAATTAAAGATATGAAATATATTTATCGTAAACCTCCTCCATATATGACTTTATTAAATCAATTTTTTTTATGTTTAATATACCTGTGTCAGAAAAAGACACATTTTGAATTAAGTCGAATGTTTAACGTAACGTTGAGAGATGTAAGAAATAATATTACAGTAACATGGATAAAAGTTATGAGTTTACAGTGGAGGGAAATAAACATATGGGCATCCAAAGAACTTGTTCAATTTTATGCTCCAACAGATTTTTATAAAAAAATTTCCTCTCACAAGAGTAATCATAGATGGCACAGAAATTCCTATTAATAAACCTGCATTACCATTAGCTCAGCAAGCTACATTTTCACAATATAAAAATAAAAATACCGTGAAGCCGGTAATTGGAATGACGCCTGGTGGACTAGTTTCCTTTATAACACCAACATACGGGGGCAGTGCTAGTGATCGTCAAATTATTGATAGAAGTAACTTAGCTTCAAAATGTGACCTGGAGATTCTATAATGGCAGATAAGGGATTTGATATACAAGATCTAATGGCGGGTTATAGAATTCAAATTAACATTCCCACATTTTTAGTAAAAAAAAATAAGATTTCCTGTTCTACTGTAAAAAAGGATAGAAAAATTTCAAGTAAACGTGTTCACATAGAACGCATTATTGGTTTAGGAAAAACTTACAAAATTCTACATGGACCGTTAAACCACTCGGAGACTTTAATATCCAATGATATTATTGTTGTATGTTTTATACTTTGTTATTTTAGGAAACTTATTATTAGTGACTCTGCTTAGTTTATAAATAAAATCATCCTTGATGATTACCTGTTATGTATATAGTATTTTTATGAATGAGTCCAAATGTCCTTTTTACAATTAATTCTGATTTTCAAGTTTTGTAGGTATCTGTATTTTTAATTTAGTACTGGTTTAATATTAAAAAAAAATTTCGACATCTTCGTTTTAAAAAAATAATAAAACTACACAATTAAAATACAGTTGTTTTATTTAATACATATATAAATATTACACGACAAAAAATTGCAAATCTCATCATAAATAATAGTGGAAAGTATAACATATTTATTAAAAATATTAAAAAAAAATTGTCATAATTTTTATATAAAAACGTCTGAAAAACGTTATTTTTATGATAATTTTCATAAAAATCTTTAAGTTTATTTACCATATTTACAATAAATTGTTCATCCCTAGCTATTGATAAAATTAAACAATCAACATTTGTATATATAACAAAATGACAAATACGCCTTTCGGTACAAAGCATCTGCCCTTGAATCTGAAAGTAATAATTATGATCTACTTTCAGTTTATAAAATCCATCTTTATCACAAAGTTGCAAATATGGAACTGTTTCTGGGGTTATTACACTATTTCTGGCACTAAACGGACATTTTATTTCCAAACAAGCAGTCGCTGTTATACCGTCAGGTATACGTTTCGATAAATTTTTAGCATATTGATCATTTTTTTAAACTTTTTCTAATATCACCAAAGTAGCTGCTTTGAAGGCGGTATTTTCTCTCTTCTAACCAGTTGTTGTTATTACTTTGACCCCTTGTTTTATACTCTATCTCCCATATTTTATCCTGTGAAATGTGTTTTAAAAACTTGCTTTTGAGAAATATTTCCTCGGGGTGTTCTTTCAAGTAATCATGATCGTTATACACAGCTCTTATATTAGCAGGTGGTATTGTTTGTAACAAAGGTATTTTTTTCATTCGTAGTGGCCCCATAAGATATTATCTGATTATTAAAAAAACTTTGATAATTATTATGTTTTCGAGTCCTGGGATCAAAACTTTTTAAATCAACTTTAAACTTTCTCTAATGTAGGTCACATGCCTTAACAGGTGAACCGACATATTTTTTAGCTTTGTGAAAAGTCTGTAATACTGATACGTTTCCCTTAAAATAATCTGGCCATTTCTTAAAATATCTTGAATACCCTCTAAAATCACTATAATATGTTTACAGTGGGCAAAAGGACCTCTACCTGCAGCACATTCACATTCTGCTTCATCTACAAAGCCACTTGAGCAAAATTTAATGTTTGCACTATATACAATCTGCTTCTTGTACTCTGCAGCTACTCGTCTCAGCATAAAGGTGAATCCATTATCAACAGCCATTCTTAATGATAAAATATATTTTTCTTTATACATATTTGTTGAGCTAATGCACAAAATTCTGCGGTTATGTTTTGTTTGAGTTTGACAACCGTCGTTAATTTAGCCAGCCATGTTGGACAGTGCTGAACTCGACCCGAACAGACTCAATTGTGCAGTGCCACA
Source organism: Rhamnusium bicolor (assembly GCA_029963845.1). Lineage (NCBI taxonomy): Eukaryota > Metazoa > Arthropoda > Insecta > Coleoptera > Cerambycidae > Rhamnusium > Rhamnusium bicolor. Next base: position 236,152 of record JANEYF010004883.1, on the reverse strand, counting down.
CTCAGCCCGAACAAACTTAATCAAGGAATTCTTATAGGGACTCTCATTATTTTATATATTTAAAACAAGGTAAATTAGAAATGTTATTGTCAGGAGAGCAATTTTTTAGCTTGAAATATGTTTTGGATAGATTTAAGTTTTTTTCGCTAGTGTTAACTTTTAATAAATCTGCAGGCTAGCTTTTTTAAGACTGGGGAAATATGTCAAGAGTAAAAAAAGAATCTAATATTAATATATATATTTAGTCAAATTAATATAAAAAACACAAAAAGCAATTCTAGGCTTAAGATGTTTAATAAATATTGAAAGTAGAACGTCACATTTGTTTGGCTTAAAAATATAAAACATTACAAATTGAGAGACGACGGTCAGGAACAGAAAGATTGTGAAGAATGTGAATAGTGCAAAGATATATCTTCCGAGCTACGAATTAGTTTAAAAATAATGCAAGTAGCATTCAAAATTCGGAAATAACCAGATTATTTCCCCACATCGATACTGCTCCACCCCGCATTGAATAGTCCGTCACTTGTGAACTTTTAGAATGTTAAAGTGGTGGGATAGAAATAGCGATGTTTGACAGGTTTTTTAATCGTAATTCTAACCTAAAAATTCTAAAAATATTGTAGATTGGTAAACATAATTTGCCTCAGAATCTCTCAAATTAACTGAACTGATTCATTCTTAAAACAACTTTTTATAATACGTGATTACAAAACACAGAACAAGCATTTAGATGTGTCATAGATATGTCAAGATATCTTTAAAGCGTTTTTAAATAGACGAGCAAAGGACCGACCAGATCTGAACCATATTGACCAATTTTCGTCTAGTGATATTTAAAAATACCGGAAGTATTCGATAAATCACTTCAGTACATGTGACAACAATGTATCTGATTTGAATCATATTGACCGATTTTTGTCATCACTATTATTCTTATTCTTTATATATTATTCTTATTCTTTATATTATATTAAAACGCCGGACAATGCGACCCTTCCCATACTTTATTCATCAAAGTGCCTATGGAATGTGACAACGGCCTCACACTAATAAGTGAGTTACCAATATAGGTACAATTCGTCTGAGGACCTCAAAAAGCGATATGTAGCTCTACGACAGTTTGGGGTCCTCTTTTTGAGGACCGACCCCAAAAGGCTGGATTGTCTCCAAAAAGACGTCATGGTGCACAAAATCGACCTCAAAAGGTCGTTTTCACATATATATATATATATATATATATATATATATATATATATATATATATATATATATATATATATATATATATATATATATATATATATATATATATGTGGTCTATTGTTCCATCACCACACTCAGCCACATTAAATGCAGGTATTGCAGGAATCGAGTCCAATAGTGTGTACGACTTTTTCGGTAAAGTTTAACTTATGTGTGGACTTACGACTAAAATATTTGGCTTAATTTCTGTTTTAAAATGGTCTGAATTTTCTACGTTTTGAACAAGGGTAGTTTTAATTTATTTCAATAGATGACACCAAATTCTCAATATCGAGATAAATTGGACTTGTGGGTTCAGACGAAGTTATAAGGAAAAGCGATACGCTTCATGAAAAAGAAAGTAGCATAGTAAAACTGTTTTTATTGCTGTACAGTCGCCAGATAAAATTATAACACATAGCAGAGATTTTAGTTGCTGGAACCAAATTTCGGTAACTATCGGTAATTATAATGAAACATATTGCTGTAATTCTCAAAATTTGATTTTTTGCCACTTAAACTTTAGCTTTAATTTTAATAGACACATCAATGTAAAACTAAAACTTTGACAATCTTGTCGCCATAGTAAGAAAGTATTTGTTCGTTTTTTTTTTCATATTAATTTATATGAACCAATTAAAGCCTCATTGGGCTTACTCGGTATAATTTCAATTATACAAGTTGATTTATACGAGTTTTTCATAGCAATAATAAACAACAAAAAATAATCCCATCGAATACTATTCTAACTCGGAAAATATTTCGGTTGCATTCCTTAAACTTCTGCACAATAATAAATCATGGCATGATTTGCCAGAAGTTGTCAAACTGACACACTTATTTCGTAGTAACGCAATAAGTATTCATAACATACCAGGCAACTTCGGAGTTTATATAGTGATTAGATTACACTATTAATTAGCCACAACAAGGTGGCACTTCATGATGTCGGAATCAACTAAATACTAAATATTTCAAATCTTTCAATGGAATATCCGATATAATATATATTTTATTATTTTTTATTTATAACAAGTCTCGAAACACATTGGTTATTTTTTCGAAAGCCTACTATCAATTTGTTTGCTTTTATATTTTTTTACTAGTATGACTTGAAGATTATACACCACCATTAAAATAAATAAAATGCCTGGTAATACTATACAATAAAATTTAATTTTTTACCTTAAAATTGTTTTAGCTTAATTATTTACTTACGTTCTAATGTTTTAGGAAATTCTTTTTTTTTTTTGGTGTAATATTTTCCGTTATAATACTATTTTAGTTACACTAGGATTTAATTTCGTGTGTTTATCGTTATTTTTATACGCCATCATAGGAAAAACAAATGTAAAAAATACGTAAACGTACTAATTTTCATTTATACTCCTTAATTTCAACTGTTACTTTTTTTTAATTTTTAACTTGAAGATAATATTTTTTGAAAATTATGAATTTTACAGCTATCTGGTGAAGATAAATTTAGGTAAATTAAATTTAAATTTTCTGAAGTAACTTTTATTGTATTATCATTTTTATCAATATCAATATACATAATTAAGTATGCGTATACACTGAGAGAGTCGTAACTGCATCATTAATATAAATAAGTATCACTAGGAAACAACTTTCCTGTACTAGACTGAGTAATTATAAAAAATGCATTTTCACACATCATTCACCCGAAGCCGAAGTTAATGGTGCCGATCGGTTACAATTTACATGAATAGCCGGGTGGTAGGGTAAAAACAAAGCAAGGTGAATTCATGAACAATGATCTTTAGTTTAACGTAAGCTGTGGTGGAAAGTTTACTCGGAGAGTAATTTAGTCGAAAGCGTGTACATGAACAGTTGTTAGCAATTATGTCCTGGACACCACCAAATTTAGCAGGAGCCTGTGTATATTATACGAACGTTACAACATGCCAACCCTCAACATTCTTATTTCTTCAATTAGTTACATCACTATTTGGTTATTCAAGAGATACTGAGGGAACGAACTTTAATTTTGATCATGATTTTCGCGGTAAAAAATTTGCGGATGTTACCTTTACTAATACTTTCTTCAGCGATGAGGCACCGATAACAGAGGAATATGATTTTATTGTGATTGGTGCAGGAAGTGCAGGGTGTGTTGTTGCCAATAGATTAACGGAGGTGCCGCATTGGAAGGTATGTAATTTAATATTTGTTAAATTAAGTATTGAATACGTCGTTTAAAATTTAATATTATGAGGAGGGAAATAATTTTCGTGACATTTCTAAAAATATTTTTGTAAAAACAGATAAATATTGTGACACATTTAAATACATTTTTAGATATATCTAGTAGGTAATTTATGTGTTTAATCATGATAAATTTTTAGTTATATGCATATATATACGAGGTGTCACGGAAATAGGTGCAAATATTTAAGCAGGTAAATTCTTTGACAAGAGTTAAGGGGGTGTTTCATATAAACTTTTTTTAAAATTAGCCATTCTTGGCAAGTAACGCCCTTTGAAAGGGGGTCACAAAATATAGTTATATATGTTGATATTTTGTCGAAACTGGATTGTGTTAAAAATGTAAGAAAACCTCAATTTCTCATCAAGTCGATGGTTCGACAATATTTATTGTCTTCTTCAGGACTAATGAGGTATTTCGATTTGTATCAACACAACCAAATAAGTCATTAGTTCTGAGTATGTCCTGGAGTGGGTTGGGACCTTTGATGTGAAGTAACACTGACGTAGTTTTCCACGAAACACCAAAACATTATATACTACACTCGACGCGCGTTTCGTTAACCAAGTTGGCATCATCTGGAGATGATTAAAATCAAATTTATGCTAACAATCTACCCTATTTATGCCCAAATTATTGTCACTGTTCAGCAAACCTTGACCCACTAACCAATAAAGTGGTCTGTTTGGGATAGGCCCTCTGTCACTATTCATTTACTATTTTTACACTTTATGATTTCCAAGCTCTCAAATGCATCCAGATGTCTAGTATTTCCAAAAAAAAAAAAATTTTAATTTAAAATATTTTTTTTTTGTTTTTTAAAAAAGGGGGGGTGGGGGAAAAAATTTTTTTTTTCCACCAAATTTGGTTTGGGCCAATTGTTCTTTTGAATCTAGTTTAAATTGATCAATTTTTGATTACAGTCCTTACAGCTAATTTCGTAAATCCCCGACTTTTCGTTTGTTTCAATTTTGTCATTTGGATTACCTAAAAGTTGTTGTCAATTTGTTTCCCGATGAGTGAACCACTGTCATACCTACATCATTAAATATCTTAACAATACCACGGGTGAATCGAAGATCGAATGGAATCGATACAATTTTCGGATTTTCTCTTTCATTTTGAAAGGTCGAGAAATTTCGAAGCAACTCTTTAAATTATCGTTTTCTAATTATTTTATCAGTTAAATTTACGGAATATTCAATACTCGCAGCTATATCCCTAATCAATGCATTTTCCTTTCCAGACCTCTCCTTATCAAGTGGGAGGTTTAATAGACGATGGAGTAGAAAATTACAACTCGCCATTTTATGTGGAGCACAATGCGCTATGGTGAGAGTCCTTAGGGATATATCTGTGAGTACTGGTACCTTTTCTGTATATATCAAATTCTAACTTATTTTTACTATTTCTAATTATTAATACATCTAAAAATGTCCAGAGTTTTCAATTTGATATGTGAATTTAACTGACGCGAAACGATTGTTTAATTTAAATACAAAATTGGCAATATCAGCGACTTTTGTATCAAACTCTGCAATAATATCATTCACGTTTCTAAGCCAAACCCTGGGGAAATACTCGAATTCTTCTTTTGCTTCCGTCTCTGATCTGTTCATGAAAAGAGTGGCAATTAAAGGTGACAAAGAGTTACCCATTGCTGTTCCTTCATGTTGGTCGAAGAAATTATAGTTGAATCGAAAACAATGTTCATGCAAAGTTTAGTGAGTTGAAGATATTCTTTTAGTACATATTGACTGGGATTGTTTAATTCAAGTAGGTCCTTAAGGTAGTTCAAGGTCCGTGGTATCGGAATACTTGGAAACAATGAGCAAACGTCAAAGCAGATCAAAATTTCACCTTCTTGCAACTGAATATTTTTCACTTTATTAATGAAATCATTGGAATTAATCACTGAGAAACTAGGTGGTATAATAGGTAAATTTTCGAACTCTTCTGTTAACCATTTTAATACGTGGTAAGTCGACGATCCGAAGTTTATTGCAGGATTTAAGTATATTTCGTATTTCAGTAATCATTTTTGGTAATGGATTTATAGAAGGTCTTTTATAAGGACCATTACTAATCAGATTGTCTACTCTTTCATAATAGTCCTCTTTATCTAAACTAACAACTTTATTGCCCTTATCAGGTTTAAATAACAATCTTTTTTCATGCAACGGTTTGATAATTTTTTCTCTGTATTGTAGATTTTGACTTTCTATTTACTTTAGTAACAATATTTGTTGGAATTTGATTTCTGCAAGCTTCTCTGACAAATTATTTAGAGAAATCAGGAAGGTATTGAATTGTACTTTCAACATTTGCAACAATCTCATTGAAAATGCCTTCAGAGGTAGGTAAATCAAAAATTTAATCCCTTGTTAAGGAGATCAACTTCTTCTTTATCAAACGACTACGAAGAATGATTTTCTACAATGGTGAGAACTTTTTGAGGGAACACTTTCTTTTGACGTACTACTGATTAATCTTTTGAGTTTTTTATTTTGTGACATTTTCTTAATAAATATCGCGTAAATTGATATAAACATATTCCTCTGAAAGTCACACCATTGTTCATGTTCTAAGTTATTTAACTTATAGGTAAACTTTTTGTAAAGTCCATATACTTGTAATTTCAGCGTACTTCGTTTACTGTACAGATACTTAATGTCTAAATCCAAACAATTCTGCTTTGCAAACATTATAAATCTAGTAGAAATGTGTGAAGAATTTTAACTTGAACAAATTTGGAAATACTGAACGACGTTTGCAAGTTTCTGAAACCAAATATCTGACGCTACTGATCTAATCTTAGCACTAACCTTATGATACAGATTTAGTTCCATTGACCGTGAAGCCATCATAGTCCTGGAGTGGGTTGGAACCTTTGATGTGAAGATAACACTGTCGTAGTTTTCCACGAAACAGCAAAACACTATATACTGCACTCGACGCGCATTTTGTTCAAATTAAAATTCCAAATTCTTCACACATTACAGATAAAGTTACAATGTTTGCAAAGCAGAAATGGCTGGATTTAGTAATTAAGTATCTGCACAGTAAACGAAGTTCGTTTGAATTACAAGCATATGGATTTTACAAAAGCTTACCTATAAGTTAAATAATTTAGAATATGAACAATGGTGTGACTTTCAGAGGAATATATTTATATCAATTAATACGAAATTTATTAAGAAAATGTCGTCACAAAATAAAAAACTCAAAAGATTAATCAGTAGTACGTCAAAAGAAATTGTTGGACAAAAAATTCTCAGCATTGTAGAAAATCATTCCCACAGTTGTTTGATAAAGAAGCAATTGATCTCCTTAACAAGGGATTACATTTTGCTTTACCTGCCTCTGAAGGCATTTTAGATGAGATTGTTGCAAGTGTTGAAAGTTCAATTCAATACCTTCCTGGTTACTCTAAAGAATTTGTCAGAGGAAGCTTGCAGAAATCAAATCTCGACAAATATTGTTACTAAAGTATACATAAAGTCAAAATCTACAAAAAGACAGAAAAGTTATCAAGCGGTTGCGTGAAAAAGATTGTTTTTATTTAAAAGCTGATAAGGACAATAAGGTTATTATTTTAGATAAAGGGAACTATAATGAAAGAGTAGACAATCTGATTAGTAACGGTTCTCATAAAAAACTTTCTAGAAATCCATTACCAAAAATGATTACTGAAGTGATAAATGTACTTAAATCATGAAATAACCTTATTGCACTAGCTTTAAATAGGAGGTTACATGTATCTAATTCAAGTATACCTAGATTGTACTGCTTGCCTAAGATATTAAACTAGGAAAATTTGTACGTTATATTGTTACAGTAATCGGATCATCGACTTGCCACCTATCAAAATGGTTAAGAGTTCGAAAATTTACCTATTCACTCCTAGTTTCTCTGTGATTAATTCCAATGATTTCATTAATAAGGTGAAAAATATACAGTTGCAAGAAGGTGAAATTTTGATCTCCTTTGACGTTTGCCCATTGTTTCCAAGTGTTCAGCTACCACAGACCTTGGACTACCTTAAGGTCTACTTGAATTAAACAATATCAGTTGAGATGTAGGAAAGAATATCTTCAACTCACTAAACTTTGCATGAAAGAAAATTGTTTTCGATTCAACGATAATTTCTTCGAACAACATGAAGGAACAGCAATAGGTAACTCTTTGTCATCATTCATTGCCAGTCTCTTCATGATCCGAGGCGGAAGCAAAGAAGAATTTGAGTATTTCCGCAGGGTTTGGTTTAGGATGATATTTTTGTAATGTTTGATACAAAAGTCGCTGATATTGACAATTTTGTATCTAAATTAAACAGTTGTTTCGCGTGTGTTAAATTCACATATGAAATTGAAAACTCTAAATAACTACCATTTTTAGATGTATTAATAATTAGAAATAGTGAAAATAAGTTAGATATATACAGTTTGATATATACAGAGAAGATACTAGTACCAAAAAAATAACTGTCATAAGAGAATATTTTTGGTTGTTATATATAAATAATGAACCTAATTGTTTAAACAAAAGAACTGATCTTAATAATCTTAGTAAAATTTATACCTACATATTGAAACTTAATAATGATATAAAAGACTATCATAATTTTAATTTATTTAACAAAATTTTACCAGTTGTTCATAGTTGCTTTGATATATTTTTATGAACTATTTTAACATCCTTGGTAACAGTTTTGTTACTGTTTGTATATTTATTTTTTAAATTGTCTAAATAGAACTATATTCATCTTCTATTCCTAATATTATACACATTTTATTCAAAAAGTTTTTGTGCCATGTAATTATTTTTATTCTCATAATCACGTTTGTATTATAATAATTAATAACTTTTTAAATATTATAATTTACACTTTTTTAGATATGTTGATAATGGAATAAAGAAATTCCGATTGCTTGATAAAAACAAATATTTTTAATTTTTAAACGGGGATTGCAGTCATGTGACCAGATAAAAGAACAACTCTGTTTTCTGTTCAAGCTTTCGAAACCTTTATTATTTCTTCATCAGGAATTCTACAATAAATTATAATTAATTAAACTAAGTTATGTAAAAAGTGAAAAGTACTTACCAAAGTGAAATTAAAGTTAAAGTTACATTCATTGAAAAACTACAGAATCTTGACGAATTGTAGAAAATAACACTAATAATTAACTGTAATAATATACTACAACAACTGTATAAAAATAACAACATTGTGAATGGATGACAACGGATCCATATTAATTTAAATTCATAGAATTATAACAGATATCATGTCTATTTTTATGATGTAAAAAAACAACTTAAAAAGGAATTTGGTATGTATGTATATATGTATACATACATATACATACATATATATATATATATATATATATATATATATATATATATATATATATATATATATATATATATATATATATATATATATTTATATGGCTCCGTGGTCTGGAGAGGTAACGTACTTGCCTCGAAACCTCGGGGTCTCGGGTTCGATTCCCGGTCGAGGAACTGGGATTTTTCTGTGAGAGAGATTAATTATAGTATACTCGGATATTGGGTGTGTGTCCATTGTCTCTAAATGTGTAGCCCTCTCCCACACAAGGTCATTCCAGACCTTCAGGGATAAAGGGGCTGTAGTTTCATGTGGTGTTATTATATATATATATACATATATATATATATATATATATATATATATATATATATATATATATATATATATATATATATATATATATATATATATATATATATATATATATATATATATATATATATATATATATATATATATATATATATATATATATATATATATATATATATAAAATATATATATAAAGTAATGTTTAAATATGATATAAAAAATAAAAATATATATACATAAATAGTGGGGATGCAGTTATGAAGTGGCTAAATTCAAATAAAAATCTCTGTTTTTTATCAAGCTTTCGGAAAAATTTTTATTCCTTTCTCAAGATATCTAAAAGTATAGTAGGTACATTATAATATTAAAAAATTATTATTAATTCTGAGACAGTTACAAATAACATATTTCATTATATATATATATATATATATATATATATATATATATATATATATATATATATATATATATATATATATATATATATATATATATATATATATTATGTATATACAGGGTGAACGCCAACTTTTCTGTGTAATTTTAGGAGGGGGTTCCTGTTGATATTAATAACATGAATTGCGAAAAAAAAAAATAAAAACGAAAGTTGAAAAACTGACCGACCTTACCTAAAATACTGTTGAACTTTTGTGGACCGCTGCATTGCTCATCTGATCCACTTATGACGCGAACAATATGATTTGTTCAACTAAGTCCGTTGTAAATTGCAAAGATACAAACAAGTTTTTTAGTTCAAATGATAAATCATTTAAAAAAAACTTCACAAGTGTAAGCGGCTATTCGGCAGGTTTATATTCGACCACGTACAAATATGGAGACAGAGGCTATTCAGGACTCTTCACAATAGCAATTTTTTTCACTATCAATTTACAAAACTTATTTTAATTTAATAGTTACATAATTTATTAACAACTTGCCAATTTTTTAAATTTATTAGGTAGTCCCAGGAGGAGCCATATTACAATAAATGTTCAAAATTGCCACCACCAACCTGCACACAGTTGAGCCATTCCTATCCAATTTCTACGTACATTCTCGAAAATTATATGAAAAAATAGTAACCTTTTCAATGACTAACATTAACTAACTGAACGTTTAGCAAAAAAGCTCATGCAGTATAACTTCATCTCCTCCCTATTTAATTCGTCATAAAAAAATCACAAAAAAAGCGTAAGGCAGTAGGTTCACGGCGACAAAGTGTACTGAACTTTTAAAAATGTATTACATTTATTTACTAACAGGACAAAATATCCATAAATTCACTTCAGGTCGGCTCTGTTAGTGGACGGCATTCATTATTACGTCGGCACCGTTTGTGCGGTATTTCAAACGGTGCCGACTTTCATTTTCCTGGAGGTCAATGTTCGGCGCGTTTGAAGGGACTATGTTATAAAAATGCCATCGGAAACAAGTGGCAAACAGTAGTGAACCAATTATTGTAAAAAAACAAGGTCAATGTCGTAGTCACCGCACTTATCTTAATTTCTTTTCGGTTGAGATAGGTTAGTTAATAGGATCTCAAAATGTTGGAGTAATTTTATTTTTTTTCTCTCGGAAACTATAGCACAGATTTTTTATTTTTTTTATATGAACTTACCACTAAGGGATCTACCATCCCTTAAATTTAATAAAATAAGTTCGAACTCACCCCATATATATATACATATATATATATATATATATATATATATATATATATATATATATATATATATATATATATATATATATATATATATATATATATATATATATATATATATATATATATTATGACCGCCCAACCCCCCTCGTATCATTTATTGTTTATATTATCCTGGTGACGGCACCAGTGTAACAACCTAACCCTACCTCGATTATTTTGTATTTAATCTATTCCCCTTTTTACTAAGTCTCACCTGTCGTGAAGCGACAGGTAATGCTTAATTAATTAATTGGCCCTTTTTGATCGTCTAGTTTTAGTGGTAGGACCCAAATTTGTTGTGTTATTGTAAACTCACAGGTACGTTTATAAAGTTTGGTATTACTTTGTTTCATTTTTAATTTGCTTTAATTTGATAACTTAAATTTTACTAATTACTGTGAACACTAATCTGTTTTAAAGAATGACTAGTATGAGTAAGATTTGACTTTAGATTTACTATTACTAATTTGCTTAAAATTCACTTTTATACCTGAAAGTAGAAATAACTCAAGGAAACTCAAATAACGTTTTCACACCTTTTATTTCTGTACTTAGACAACTGTCTATAAGAAATATATTACAGAACTTGACATGAACAAAACCTTGTTACATGTACGGTGGACAAAGGTCCACAAGAAATATATTGATATTTAGCTAGTTGAACCTGCAATGTAACCAAACCTGGTTACATGCGCGGAAACTTCCGCTTCGTAGTTTAAATAACATATGTAGAACTCTACATATGGGTGCAAGAGAAAACTTCCCTTATATGTGGCACAGAGTGTCATATACAAGGTGTCATACCTGTCACATGAGCAGGGCAGAGACCAACAACCATGCCTTGTTATTTAATTCGTGGACTGGTGCTACCATAAAACTGTACCACAAATACAACTGACGCTGGCCAACGAAGATTCGATGCATATGCGGAACTCCGACATATGACGAGCAACTGCCCGTATTGTTTTTGGGTGTGTCGAATGCATGCCACCAATGGCATACTGAAGAGAACAAATAAGTTAGAAATCGATCTATGTCTGGTTAGGAATTGACAAATGATATTGGCTATCGATCTATCATGATTTGAAGATGTAATTCAATGCAGGTCGGGGTATTTGCCCGCTGAGTAGTTGTTTTCTTCAAATCATATTTAATAACATTAGTTTAGTCCACCTGGGCTAGGGGTCGCCGCTCTCGGTACTTGCTGTGATGCAAGTCGCTATCCGCCACAGAGACATCTAGGATGTCGGTCGGATAGTAGCATTCAGACCAAATGAGAAGTTTCATGCCTCTCACCACTATTCAAAATATATATATATATATATATATATATATATATATATATATATATATATATATATATATATATATACATATCACATATACATATATATATACATAAATATATATATATATATATATATATATATATATATATATATATATATATATATATATATATATATATATATATATATATATATATATATATATATATATATATATATATATATATATATATTTATCCTGCATACCTACACGCCTCCGAAGTGCAAGTCCGACTGTACTATACGCCTCCGAAATCGGAGGCGAAAGCCAAATTTCGGAGGCGAATACGTTCACCTATTACAATTTTCACAGATCACTTGTGGCATTATAAGGAATCTCTGGGCAAATTTTTCCCTGGAGGCCATTTGACCCCATACACATATATAGTTACACAACTAAGTTCCGCATAATTCCGCTTGCCAGCGCCACTATATAAACATATACATTTTGCGTATGTGGAAATGTAGAATAGGCCTCCGCATTGTCCACTGTATGCACACGCCTCCATAATTTTGACAACGTCGCACATAATTTAGTGGATTCACAAACGTGGTGACTCTTACGTATTATTGCCAAGCAGATATGTCGCCATAAAGCTTAAAAAAATGCATTTCCGCGAATATCTGCTGATATGTTGGGTTTTCGTTCAAAAAAGGTGGTATATGAAATTAAAACTCGTTTAATTCTTTAGATAAAAACTATTCATTTTTACTTCCCTCGCTTACCGAAAAGAAGTACTGTAAGTAAAAATCACACTTAAGTTTTTTTCAGATTTTCACGTTTCAGATTAGGTACATTATGAAAATTAAGGTCTTTCGATTCCACCAGCCAGTGCGTCTATCTATTACTGCTATATTAAAAAAATTATTTGAAGGAGATAAATAATACTGGCAAAAATCACCATTCACCATTTTTCTGTCGTGTCGTTCATCATTTTAACAATCTCTGCTGAATCATGGAGGACAAAAAAAATTATCAGAGTAAACTCAACGGCCACAACTAAAATTAGTGCAAGTGGAGGGCGGGCACTGCAGAGGCGAAAACGACGTCGTCGTCGTCGGCGGCTAGCGTATCCCGGCGGGGTCGTTAGTCCCCCGATGAAATTGCAAGGAAAACTAGACATATTCGAACCTTTTTCCTGAATTTGTTAAATTACAAAAAATTAAAACAATTAAAATTGACCAATTTTAAACCATTGATGGTAACTCAAGTAATGCATATATTTTAACAAAAAAAAAAAAAACTTCTAATGGGACTAAATGTACATGCCAAATTTCAAGTCAACATGTTTATAACAACGCCTAAAAAAAATAACACAGGTGAAAATTGAATTGTTAATTGTTAAGTGCATCAAGCTATAGAACAAATTTTTTTTTTTTTTTAGAATGTAGGTTTTTTTCATGTACTTTTTAGTGATATTAACAGACAATTTTTTAAAAATATTGATAGCCATTTTTTTGAAAAATTGTAAAAAAAATCATTCCAGTTTTTTTTGTGTACTTTTGAGCACACTAATAATTTTCATTTTCTAACAGAATTTTGGTAGGAAATTGCCTCGGAAATTGCACTTGCTTAAAAAAAAGAATTTAAAGAAATGTCAAAAATTAGCTATAACAATATTTGCTAATACCAATGGTAAGTACGTGAAAACACCTGCATTCTAAAAAAAATATGTTTTTCTGCGACTTGATACACAAACAATTGATGATTCAATTTCAGTTTTTTTTTTGGCGTTATTAAAAACATTTCGATTTGAAATTAGACGTGATAGCTCCAATAGAAGCATATTTTTTCTAAACATTTGTAAAAATATATTCATTATTACTTAAGTTATCAACTCTTTAAAAATGAGCGAACTTAATTGTTTTCATTTCCTACAACTTAACATATTGACGGAAAAAGTTGGGACAGGTTTAGTTTTCTTCGCAATTTCATAACTAATATATTTTTGGGAAACGGAAGTATTACCCCCGTATCTTCACCAGTTGCTTTGTTATTATTTTTTGACCTGAACTGCAGATGTAGTATTACATAGAAGGCGGTGTGCCAAATTTTCAAAAGGATAGCTTTTTGTCATCCCTTGAATATTAAATTATAAACTTTTTTACAGCAACTTCTACACCGTATACCTACGTTATGGTGCATTGTTAGACTTACGTTTATAGACAAAACTCGTATTACTTTTCAGAAGTTTTCACCTTGGAAACTGAACTACCCTGTACCCAACACTACCAAATATACTAAAATTATGGAAAATGTATATTATTAAAGAGTGAACGAAAACAATCACGATTCACATATCAAACATTAAGCATGAAAAGATCTTTTCTGCTCATTTACTTACAATAACGCATTTTTTAGGAATTATAACAGCAAATAAAAATCCTACTTTTCTTTAAAGTAGTCATGTAGATTGTAGATATTATCGTTATAATAGGTATTTAGGATCATGCGTCCAAGAAATTAGTATACCGGGTGTCCCAGCCTCGCGTCGGCCAAATGTCCTGGCTCTCTTATAAGAGATATCGAAAAATTTCAAAAACGGGGTGATAGAGGGCGCAAACGTGCATAGTTTAAAAAATATTTTTAAATATACAGGGTGATCCATTGAGGCGTGACGATATAAACTTATGTTTTTTTAAATGGAACACTAGGTATATTATTACATATTTGAATTCTACTTTTAAAGACGACTCAAGCGATATGCCACTTGATGGGTCTGCGATGGGTCGGTACCATAATATGGGTGAGTTTGTACCAAAAACATGCCAACTTTGTGAGCTCACTGTGACGTAATGGAAGGACATTTTGAGATCTAGATTATGTCAAAAATTGTCAAACACCCTGTAGTTTACGCTACTTTTATCGGATCTAACGAAATCGGTCATTTTATACCGGGTGAGTCAGGAAACGCCAAAACTACTTTTTCTCATTTTTTCAAATGGAACGCCCTGTATATTATGACACCAAAGGAAAGCCCTTTGAAAGAGCTTTCCACTGATATAAAGGTTCAAGGGTCTATCTATCATGGGTGCCAAGAATTTGATGGCAAAGTGGCACAATTCGAGGTTTATTAAAAAATTACGCTCAATTTTCAATTGTTTTGTGAATTTTCGCTTAAATCGGCGCTTTTCAGTAAGACAATTTCGAAAATAATGATATCAACTGATCTGCACCATGATAGTTCTCTGCAGACAAAAAAAAATCAAGAAAGAGAGGAAACGAAAACTTTATTTGGAAAGAAACTGGGTGGAAGCACTGGAAATTAAACTAAATGTTCAAAAATGTTCCCATTCTCCCTGATACACAGTTGTAAACGATTTTCAGTTGTTCTTCGAACATCGGCTAGTGTAGCTATTGAGACATTGCGAAATGTTGCAGCGATTCTTTCCTGCATATCCTCCCTGGTTGTGGGCCTCACCCTGTAGACCTCCTGCTTCACATAACCCCATAGGAAAAAATCCAAAGGAGTTAGGTCTGGAGACCGTGCCGGCCATCTTATGGGTCCTCCACGACCAATCCATTGTTCCCCTCTCCAATTAGTTAAAAAAATCTTTTACTATTCGATGGTTATGTGGGGGTGCACCGTCGTGCTGGAACCACATGTTCTCTCTAACGTCTTCATCTACATCTTGAAGCAGCCCCTCTAAATTCAAACGCAAGAAATTGTGATATCTTCGGCCATTTAATGCCCCATCCTCAAAAAACCACGGTCCAATGACATAGTTGTCTAATATACCACCCCATACATTAATTGACCATCGATTTTGGTGATCCACTTGCCTGACCCAGTGCGGGTTTTCAGTCGCATAATGATGCATGTTATAGCGATTTACTGTCCCATTACTGCGAAAGGTAGCTTCATCGGTAAATAAAACCTTTGATAAAAATTGGGCATCTTCGTTAATTTTATTTAGCATTATATTGCAGAAATTAATACGATTTTGAAAATCTTCCCCATAAAGGTCTTGGTGTAGTTGAATGTGATAGGGGTGATATTTGTATTTATTGATGATACGATTTACAGAAGTTTTACTTACATCGGTTTGTTGTTCAATTTCACGACAACTTATGTGAGGATTCTCTTGCACGTGAAGCAAAACTGTCAATTCGTGTTCTTCATTATTTACAACCATGTTCCTCAATTTTCTTTTGGTATAACACACATTACCAGTGTCCTCTAAATCTTTCTCTCAAGTTTTTGAATGAGTTGGGATCAGGAGTTCGTCTCTCGGGGTATTTCATTCCATAAATCCTTGATGCCAATAAGCAATTCCTATCAACTTCTCCCAAACAATATATCATATCAGTTAACTCTTGTTGGGTGAATTTCATTGTTACTCGTTCGTTTATACTAAGAAAAATATCAACACTCGAAATTTTACAACAATAAAGTAAATTATTGACAAGACTGGTACTTTTATGACAGGTACCTACTTGATTTTTTTGAATTTATTTCGATAAATTGAAAGTTGGAAGCAATTTGAAATTCTCTACAATTTTTATTTATTTATTCTTTCGATGATAGTACGTGGAACAACAGCTTTCCAAACTTAACAAAAATTTTACTATCTTTCATTGAATTGAAAATAAAAGTATTTTTTGGTCTTATTTTAGAAGAATGAATTACACCATTTTAAAGCTGAGAAAAAATACTACGAAAAGCTACGTTTTATTAAGCACCGTTCTAAAATAATAAATCATTTCGCGACAAAATTACGTCGGGCTAGAAAAGACTTGTCATGACATGAATTTATATACGCATTTCAGAAAAAAAAAATTAAATTTATCAGGCGTTGACTATTTTATACTTAAGTATTTTTCTGCACTGAAGTACGGTATTTTTCTCCGAGTATAAGGATAATTATTTTTGAAATTTTCTTACTGAAAAGCGCCGATTTAAGCGAAAATTCACAAAACAATTGAAAATTGAGCGTAATTTTTTAATAAACCTCGAATTGTGCCACTTTGCCATCAAATTCTTGGCACCCATGATAGATAGACCCTTGAACCTTTATATCAGTGGAAAGCTCTTTCAAAGGGCTTTCCTTTGGTGTCATAATATACAGGGCGTTCCATTTGAAAAAAATGAGAAAAAGTAGTTTTGGCGTTTCCTGACTCACCCGGTATAAAATGACCGATTTCGTTAGATCCGATAAAAGTAGCGTAAACTACAGGGTGTTTGACAATTTTTTGACATAATCTAGATCTCAAAATGTCCTTCCATTACGTCACAGTGAGCTCACAAAGTTGGCATGTTTTTGGTACAAACTCACCCATATTATGGTACCGACCCATCGCAGACCCATCAAGTGGCATATCGCTTGAGTCGTCTTTAAAAGTAGAATTCAAATATGTAATAATATACCTAGTGTTCCATTTAAAAACATAAGTTTATATCGTCACGCCTCAATGGATCACCCTGTATATTTCAAAATATTTTTAGACTATGTACCTTTGCGCCCTCTATCACCCCGTTTTTGAAATTTTTCGATATCTCTTATAAGAGAGCCAGGACATTTGGCCGACGCGAGGCTGGGACACCAGGTATAATTAAGCAATATTAAAATTAATCATAATAATTGTTTTAGTTCGATTGATTTTCATTTTGATTGTCATACATTACTGTTTTAGATGTGTGGTTACTAAATACTATAACAATAATTTCTACCTTATCTAATAGCCCTAAACAAGTAATTAATTTATGTACTTTAAGGATATTTGAAATAAAGTTTGTAACAAAAAATTTATTTGCTATAAAATGAAATCTATTGGAATAATTTTAAGTCAATGATAATTATGTAGATAACATCTATTTTTTTTTTGGACTATTCAAAAAACTTTTATTAATGAAAATGTTGTCTCATGCGATTTAATTATACTGCATAAGTTTTCAAGATAAAGCAAGTTGTATAACATATTTCGAAATATATATTAAACCACACTTGTGACAGATAAGACATTTTAACCCTTTTCATTTAAATAATAAAAAAAAAGAATAAATTAACAAAATATTTAAAAATATTTCGTGATGCTTTTACTGTAGATTGTATAATGTGCCATTATACAATCGATTTACATTAGTATCCCTCAAAAAATATAAATATTTTTTCTGAACAAGTTAAACTCATAAAAGTTTGCAATTTGTGTGTGAAATGAAATATTTGATTTGTGTCACCGGTAAAGTTTAACGGAATCATTTTATCGTTTATGAATTTATTAGGAAAAATTATTTTCATTTTAAAAGGTTTCAATAATATACAAAAAAAGGTGTTTTATTGTAATCGCAACATATAGCGCCTTTAACTTCATAGTTGCTACTCACTTCCAGCCTATGAATTGCAAATTTATTAGTCTCATAAATCTGAGGGTAGAGAACTTTCATTGAAAAAATAAATTATCAAAATTGGTGTAGCGGTAGCCGCTTGAGGAACCGGAAAGAAAACCTTTGAGCTTTTATATATGTATAGATAGATTACTTTCCACTATGCCTTACAAAAACACTACCCACATTAAATCGCAATGATGAGAGAGCAATGAATAATCGTGGATGGTAACTATACGTTTTACTTCTTCAACGGTAATACACACAGGAAATTATTTTATTCGCTGAAATCGTGTTTTTGTAGCAACACTGTTCGGAAAAGCGTATGCGGCAGTTAAACTTATATATTTTATACAAATAGAGGCCAAAGCGTATGATACATGAGCTAAGAGATACGTTAAATTAATCGCGATATGTATATAAAAATTCAATTCTTTACCCCTCTAAAGCTGCTAATGTTTGATCATAGAAAAGAAATAGATATATTCAAAAAATATTTTTTTATCTTCGTTCAGTATGCCGGAGGTCCTGGGTGCCTGTGGTATATATATACATATATATATATATATATATATATATATATATATATATATATATATATATATATATATATATACCCGCCCACCTATCTTTCTCGCCTCCGAGTACCACACAGGCACCCAGACCTCCGGCATACCGAACGAAAACAAAAATATTTTTTTGAATATATCTATTTCTTTTCTATGATCAAACACTAGCAGCTTTAGAGGGGTAAAGAACTGAATTTTTTTTATATACATATCGCGGTAATTTAACGTATCTCTTAGCCTCCATGTGTGTATCATACGCTTTGGCCTCTATTTGTATAAAAATATACAAAGTTTAACCGCCGTATACGCCTCCGAACAGTGTTGCTACGTAAAACACGATTTCAGCGAATAAATTAATTTTGTGTGTATTACCGTTGAAGAAGTAATACGCTTAGTTACTATCCACGATTATTCATTGCTCCTCTCATCATTGCGATTTAATGTAGGTAGTGCTCTCGGTGAGGGCATAATGGAAAATAATCTATCTATACATATATAAAAGCTCAAAAGGTTTTCTTCTCCGGTTCCGCAAGCGGCTACCGCTACACCAATTTCGATAATTTTTTTTTCAATGAAAGGTCTCTACCCTCAGATGGATCATGAAACATTTTTATATTTTTAATCACCATTTTCATATGTAAAACAAAATAAACAAAAACTAATGCATGTTAGCGTATGCTAAGCGCGGCGTTCCTTGAAGCGACCTCTACCACCGTCCTCTTAAGAAATGGAACTAATGCATCTTAGCCGGCTTGGCCAGAGACAACCACGCTTGGCTTATTCTGTGCCAGAGTCACAGAATCTGTGCCAGTGTGCTGTTCGGTTATTGTTTACATTCTAGTTTTCAGTTACTTTACTGCAAACAGGATTGTTTATATGTGACTTCGAGTTTTTAAGTTTTAAGCATGGAACGACATGTTGTTCCTATTGTACCAAATTTTGAAATCGGAAGTTGACCGTTTATGAAGACTAATAAATTTGCAATTCATAGGCTGGAAGTGAGTAGCAACTATGAAGTTAAAGGCACTATATGTTGCGATTACAATAAAACACCTTTTTTGTATATTATATGAAAACCTTTTGAAAATGAAAATAATTTTCCTAATAAATTCAGAAACGATAAAATGATTCCGTTAAACTTTACAGGAGACTTCTAATCAAATATTTCATTTCACACGCAAATTGCAAACTTTTATGAGTTTAACTTGTTCAGAAAAAATATTTATATTTTTTGAGGGAAACTAATGAAATCGATTGTATAATGGCACATTATACAATCTACAGTAAAAGCATCACGAAATATTTTTAAATATTTTGTTAATTTATTCATTTTTTTTATTATTTAAATGAAAAGGGTTAAAAATATCTTATCTGTCACAACTGTGGTTTAATATATATTTCGAAATGTGTTATACAACTTGCTTTATCTTGAAAACTTATGCAGGAATATAATTAAATCGCATGAGACAACATTTTCATTAATAAAAAGTTTGTGGATAGTCAAAAAAAAATGTTATCTACATAATTATCATTGACTTAAAATTATTCCAATAGATTTCGTTTTATAGCAAATAAATTTTTTGTTACAAATTTTATTTCAAATATCCTTAAAGTACATAAATTAATTACTTCTTTAGGGCTATTAGATAAAGTAGAAATTATTGTTATAGTATTTAGCAACCACACATCTAAAACAGTAATGTATGACAATCAAAATGAAAATCAATCAAACTAAACAATTATTATGATTAATTTTAATTTTGCTTAATTATATACTAATTTCTTGGACGTATGATCCTGAATACCTATTATAACGATAATATCTACAATCTACATGACTACTTTAAAGAAAAGTAACATTCTTATTTGCTGTTATAATTTCTAAAAAGCGTTATTGTAAGTAAATGAGCAGAAAAGATCTTTTCATGCTTAATGTTTGATATGTAAATCGTGATTGTTTTGGTTCACTCTTTAATAATATACATTTTCCATAATTTTAGTATATTTGGCAGTGTTGGGTGGTTCAGTTTCAAGGTGAAAACTTCTGAAAAGTAATACGAGTTTTGTCTATAAACGTAAGTCTAACAATGCACCATAACGTAGGTATAGGTGTAGAAGTTTCTGTAAAAAAAGTTTATAATTTAATATTCAAGAGATGAAACAAGCTATCCTTTTTGAAAATTTGGCACAACGCCTTTTCTATGTAATACTACATCTGCAATTCAGGTCAAAAAATAATAACAAAGCCACTGGCGAAGATACGGGGGTAATACTCCCGTTTCCCAAAAATATATTAGTTATAAAATTGCGAAGAAAACTAAACCTGTCCCAACTTTTTCCGTCAATATGTTAAGTTGTAGAAAATGAAAACAATTAAGTTCGCTCATTTTTAAAGAGTTGACGATAACTTAAGTAATAATGAATATATTTTTACAAATGTTTAGGAAAATATGCTTCTATTGGAGCTAAATGATCACGTCTAATTTCAAATCGAAATGTTTTTAATAACGCCAAAAAAAAAAAACTGAAATTGAATCATCAGTTGTTTGTGTATCAAGTCACAGAGAAACATATTTTTTTTAGAATGCAGGTGTTTTCACGTACTTATCATTGGTATTAGCAAATATTATTATAGCTAATTTTTGATATTTCTTTAAATTCTTTTTTTTAAGCAAATGCAATTTCGAGGCAATTTCCTACCAAAATTCTGTTAGAAAATTAAAATTATTATTATGCTCAAAAGTACACAAAAAAAACTGGAATGATTTTTTTTACATTTTTTCAACTGAGATATGGTATTGTTTGCGCAGAAAGAATGCATTTGTTTAAAAAGGAGTTTAAAGAAATACAAAAAAATGGCTTTAAATATTTTTAAAAAATTGTCTGTTAATATCACTAAAAAGTACAGAAAAAAACCTACATTCTAAAAAAAAAAAATTTTGTTCTAGAGCTTGATGCACTTAACAATTAACAATTCAATTTTCACCTGTTATTTTTTTTAGGCGTTGTTATAAACATGTTGACTTGAAATTTGGCATGTACATTTAGTCCCATTAGAAGCATTTTTTTTTTCGTTAAAATATATGCATTACTTAAGTTACCATCAATGGTTTAAAATGGATCAATCTTAATTGTTTTATATTTTTTGTAATTTAACAAATTCAGGAAAAAGGTTCGAATATGTCTAGTTTTCTTTGCAATTTCATCGGGGGACTAACGACCCCGCCGGGCTACGCCAGCCGCCGACGACGCCGACGTCGTCTTCGCCTCTGCAGTGGCTCGCCCTCCACTTGCACTAATTTTAGTTGTGGCCGTTGAGTTTACTCTGATAGTTTTTTTGTCCTCCATGATTCAGCAGAGATTGTTAAAATGATGAACGACACGACAGAAAATGGTGAATGGTGATTTTTGCCAGTATTATTTATCTCCTTCAAATAATTTTTTTAATATAGCACTAATAGATAGAAACACTGGCTGGTGGAATCGAAAGACCTTAATTTTCATAATGTACCTAATCTGAAACGTGAAAATCTGAAAAAACTTAAGAGTGATTTTTTACTTACAGTACTTCTCTTCGGTAAGCAAGGGAAGTAAAAATGAATAGTTTTTATCTAAAGAATTAAACGAGTTTTAATTTCATATACCACCTTTTTGAACAAAACCCAACATATCCGCAGATATTCGCGGAAATGCATTTTTTTAAGCTTTATGGCGGCATATCTGCTTCCTTATGATGCCACAAGTGATCTGTGAAAATTGTAATAGGTGAACGTATTCGCCTCCGAAATTTCGCTTTCGCCTCCGATTTCGGAGGCGTATAGTACCAGTCGGACTTGCACTTCGGAGGCGTGTAGGTATGCCAGGCATATATAAATATATATATATATGTATATATATATATATATGTATATATATATATATATATATATATATATATATATATATATATATATATATATATATATATATATATATATATATATATATATATATTTATATATATATATATATATATATATATATATATATATATATATATATATATATATATATATATATATATATATATATATATATATATATATATATATATATATATATATATATATATATATATATATATATATATATATATATATATATATATATATATATATATATATATATATATATATATATATATATATATATATATATATATATATATATATATATATATATATATATATATATATATATATATATATATATATATATATATATATATATATATATATATATATATATATATATATATATATATATATATATATATATATATATATATATATATATATATATATATATATATATATAATTATATCTGGCACTTCCGCTTATACCGGAAGTCGATATTAACTGGCTTATTTTAAAAGGAATACCCTATATATTTTAGGGTTTTCGAAAAGAGAATAAAACTCTCAGTAAAAAACATTAGGATACTTATGCCTAAACCCAGCCATTTCAGAGATATTTGACATTTAAAAAAATTGTAACGTAATGGTTTACAATAACCATTATAACTTTTTAACTTTTTTCGTGTAAAAGATACTCATTTGCTTTTTGGCATGCAGAAAGACCATTAGGTGAGCTACACTCTACAGTTTAAATAAATTCGATAGTGATATATCAAGTGTTCCATTTTTGACGTTACATTTTGTAAAATTCAAACCGCGAAAACTTGGTTAAATCAAATAGAACACCCAGTATTTTTTTCATCAAGTTGTGTATTTGTGTATAATTAAATTCCTTTTTTTCTGATATAGCATTGTGGAGGTTTAAGTTACAACTTTTTGAAATATATGCGATTTTCTTAGTAAAAATGTTAACAAATTAGCCATGATTAGAAACAATCAGTAATGTCAGTCATTCTGTTATGTCAAAAAATGCCACCGGGTTTAAATTACACCCACGGAAACTTTTTGAATTTGTTTATTTTTTATGGAGAAAGTGATAAAGTAATATCAAGAACTTGTAGTATATTTGCTACTCGATATCCACAAAAACGGAAATCGTCACACTATAAAGCACATACTGGATAATTTTAAAAACTCTGTCAAGGCAAGAATTTAAAAGCGGAAGCCTATTAATTGGTGATGACGAAAACGTAGAAATAGTCATTAAGACAAGCTGCTCTGGAATCGGGACTATGCACGGGTTCAGTTCATAGAATCTTAATTAAACATAAATTTCACCCGTTTTTGTTCCAAATGGTTCAACAATTAAAAGAAACAGATTTCCTAAGAAGAGAAAATTTTTGTGAATTTATTCTAATAAGGTCTGTGTAGGCGACGATTTCTATTTCGGAAATATTATAGTGTCATGTATATATATATATATATATATATATATATATATATATATATATATATATATATATATATATATATATATATATATATATATTATGATGACCAAACCACACACTGTATAATGTACGGGGTACATAAGGATAAAATTATGTTGAAATAATAAAAAGAAAGTAATGAAGATATTTTGCCAATACCAAAACAAAGAAAGACTCTAATTTTTAAATTAAAATGATAATATTTGAGCGGTATGGGAGCCCAGTTTCAGTGAGAGACACTTACGTGTACTTTATTCATATCAAATAGGTAAAACTTTAATAAATGTTGTTAAACGCTAGATATAAACACCTACCGTGTGGTAAATGAACGTTATATCGTTACGTTATGTCAAAAAGCATCGTTCCATTTAGAATGAGCATCAAAAGGACTATTGTGTATAGCATGGCAACCAGAGCCAAAATATTATTGATATTAGGTACCAAAACCTCTGGATAACCTGAAAAAAATAAAATGTTATTGTTATTAATTAAAATTATAAACTTTGTTAAAGACAAATATATTAAATTTAGTCATAGAATAGCTACGAATAAGATAGCAATCATGAACACTGGAAAAAAAGTGCTGTAAACTACTTTCATAAATAAATTGATAGAAGAAAAAGTCCTGAATGCTATTTCTACTCTAAATACCACAGTTGAATGTTTGAAATCAGATATTTTAAAACTCACTGAAAATAAATTTTGTAAGTGTGATGAACCTAAAAGTCCTGAAGTCAAACCTAAATACTCTGAGATTCTGAAAAATAAAACTAATCCTGCAGTCATTATTCAACCTAAAAAATCCAAGGTCAAGAGTATTCTCAAACTAGGTACGATTTGCGTCAGAAAATTAATCCTGTTGACTCTAATATCCATCTGTCTAAAGTAGTAAATGTTAAAAACGGTGGCATATTAGTTAGCTGTGTTAATAAGGACGAGAATGAGAAATTTAAAAAGATGGTCGAGGAAAATCTCTCTGATTCTTATGTAATCAAAGAAATACATGGCGTATATCCTAGAGTTCGAATTGTAGGAATTACTGAAAAGTATCAAGATGATGAATTGCTTAAATGTATTGTTAAATGTAATAGTGGCCTTATTTCAACAGATTCTGTGTGTAAACTAATTAAATTATTTCCAACTAAGAAAAACAAAGACATATTTCAGGCAGTTCTCCAACTTGATAAAAATACTTATGAAAGAGTTTCCAGAGTGGGTAATTTATTTGTAAACTATGACAGTTGTGCTGTATTTGATGCATTTGAGGTATATCGGTGTTATAACTGTAGCGAATTTCATCATTCTTCTAAAACATGTAATAATCCTATTTCGTGTCCGAGGTGCGGACAAAGTCATGATGTTAAAAACTGTAAGTCAATGTCTTTAACTTGTTCTAACTGCGTTAAACTCAATGAAAAGCAAAGTATCAAAGTTAGAGTAGATCACGCGGCTTGGGATACTAAATTATGCACAGTATACAGACGTGCTTCTGAGAGAATTAGAAATGATATCTTATCATCTAGTCACGGTCAATAGCAATTATCCGATATTTCTTCTCCTACTACCTCTGCGCCAGTTAACCACTCCGCAGCATCAAGTATCTCAGACTCTGATAGTAATCGAAGTGCAAAGCAATTGTCTATTTATTATCAGAACACTCGCAGTATTAAAAATGTATTGTCTGATATCTGTAACTCCTTTGCTTGTTCGCATTTTGATATTGTGGCTCTTACGGAAACTTGGCTTCGACTCTTCTGTACTTGATAATGAAATATCTAACAATAAATTTCGTATTATGCGTGCTGATCGAAATTTTACGGCTACAGGTTTTACAAGAGGTGGTGGGGTACTGCTAGCGGTTGATGGCAGTTTCAACTCCTCTGTCTTAACTTTAAATTTAGTTGAGGCACAAATATCTCCCTTATTGATATATTAGGTGTGAAGATTAATTTTCATTACTGCGCAGTTTACATATTTGTTATTTATATTCCTCCAGGTATAAATGCAAACGAGTATGAAAAATTATTCGACTTTATTTCATTTCTTCCATATGTTCAAAATAATAATGTGTTACTTTTAGGGATTTTAATATTCCGAAATATGCATCTTATTTAGTAGATTCTCAGATTGACGGTAAGATATTAGCTTTAAATAATTTTTTGAACGTATTAAATCTTCAGCAACAGAACTTTGTGTATAACCTAAATGATAAACTTCTTGATTTAATTATATGTAATAGCAAATGTATTGTCGAAAAATCTGATGATATTTTAACGCGTGAGGACAATTACCACCCTGCTCTAAGCATTTTACTGGATTCTAACTATTACTCTAACATTAAAACCAACTTTCCGACTAACGCAAACAATAGCTATAACTTTCGGAAAGCAAATTTTCAGGTGCTGTATGATTTATTGTTGAATGAAGACTGGTCTTTCGTTGAATCATACGATGATATCTTGCCTGCTTGCAAGGCGTTTTATGATCGACTGTATAATGTCTTTGATATGTGTCCCTAAATTTAATGCACCGCAAAAGAGACTGTATCCGCCTTGGTTTAATGGCAATATAATAAAAAATATTAAGCTTAAAGCAAGATATTGGCGTAAGTTTAAGCGAACAGATGACTGTGTTGCAGAATAATTTCAAACAACTTAGACATACAATAAAAACTGATATTGAAGTTGCTTACGCCAACTATGTCAAGGAAGCCGAAAAAAAATATTGCAAGGGAGCCTGGTAAATTTTGGTCATTCGTTAAAAACAAAAATAAATGTACCAACATCTCTACTCAGTTGTCTTATAATGATAAGCATCTCGACAATCCTAAAGAGATACTTAATGCTTTTGCAGATTTTTTCAGTAACTCATTTTTACCACCTTCTACCAACTTAGATTTTACGCACAATCAGGCAATCAACAGTTCCACAATTAATATCAGGTGCTTTGATGAAAATGAGGTACTTAACGCTCTGAAAAAACTAAAACCTAAGTTAACGACCGGGCCTGATGGTGTTCCTGCATTTTTAGTAAAAGACTGTGCTAGTATTTTTGCACGCCCGCTTACGTTTTTATTTAATCTATGTGTCACAAACTGTTGCCTCCCTGAAATCTGGAAATGTTCAAAAGTGTGTCCGGTTTTTAAGAAGGGTGATAAACATGATATTAGCAACTTTAGACCAATATCTATCATATGTAATTTTTCAAAGGCCCTTGAAATTTTGCTCCATGATAACATTTACTATAGCGTTAGCAACCAAATATCGGTGTACCAACATGGTTTTATGAAAGGACGTTCTACCACCTCTAATCTGTTATGCATAACCCAGTCTATTTCTGAAGCTATTGATCAACGCAGGCAACTTGACGTAATATATACAGATCTCTCGAAAGCATTCGACCGACTGGATCACTCCATACTGCTAAACAAAATGTCTGTTTTTGGTTTTTCGCCATCTCTGTTATTATTTTGTCATGCTTATCTTTCGGATAGAAAGCAATATGTTGCGTATAATGGTTTCCAGTCTGTCGAATATATTGCTACATCTGGAGTCCCACAGGGGTCAATTCTCGGTCCCCTGTTGTTCAACATATTTATTAACGATATTGTGAATGTTATTGATGTGTCCTGTCTACTTTACGCTGATGATGTCAAAATTTTTAAAGTAATTTCTTGTTTGGAGGACTGCGTTTTTCTGCAAAACAGCCTTTCAAACTTATTTAATTGGTGCGTTGAAAACAACTTAAATCTGAATGTGTCTAAGTGTAATGTTATGATCTACACAACTAAATCCGAGGCTGTTATGTTTAATTACAGTATTGACAACGCAGTCCTTCAACGACCTTCTACTCTTGCTGACCTTGGCGTAATATTCGATAGTGAACTTTCATTTATACCTCACATAAATAATTTAGTGACTCAATCTCTTAAGACTCTTGGGTTCCTTATTAGAACTAGCAGAGACTTCTCGAATATCAGTACACTTAAAACTTTATACTTTGCTTTTGTTAGGTCTAAACTTGAATATGCGTCTCTTGTTTGGAACCCTCACTACAGAAATCACGTAGACTCTTTGGAGAAAGTGCAAAGACGATTCTTAAAACTATTATGGCTTAAGTCTGAGGGAGCATACCCGTCTATCGGTGTTCCCCAACAAGAGTTGTTAACTAAGTTTTCAATGACATCTCTTGAAAATAGACGCGAATATTTCTCTCAAGTATATCTATATAAAATCTTACACAATCAAATTGACTGCCAAGAATTATTAGGGAAATTAAATTTTCATGTGCCTAGTGTGAATTTTCGGAGAACACAAACTTTTTACGTCTCATTTTCGCACTCGAATATTCTTAGATTCTCTCCTCCTATTTACTATGTGCAACAATTACAATAACAACTGTGGGCAGTTTGATATTTTTCATTGCACCCTTAATTTTATTAAAAAATGCTATAATAACTAAGTCTTTGTTTCTCTTTTTTCTTTTTCCGTCTTAACTGTCTGAAATTATTTTATTGTTATTTTTATTCAATGTTTTATTGTTATTCTTATACAATGTTTTTTTCTTTTTAAATATCTTTTCTATATACTTATATTGTATTGTATTTTTTGTTTTGTGTATTTTCCTGCTCTAGAAATGGGTTTACCTGTTGAGCAGTGTATGCAAATAAATAAATAAATAAATAAATAAATAATTTGAGTAGCGTAAACTCTACGTTATCTGAGATTTTAATCATTTTTACGAAGTAAGTGCATCGTCTAACTTTAAAACTTTACAAAAGTGAAAGAGACTCACCTTATGAGCTAATACAACGTTATAGCATCAAGATGTAAGGACATTTAAAAGGTATATGTGTAAAATTATGTCCAAAGAGGTACATAACCTTGACAAATATGAAGTTTTCTTCCAAAATAAAACCATTTGTTGAACTTTTTATAGCTATGTCATGAGAATAGCATCTATTTATTGTTTCCAGTCAGTTAGTTATAAGTTATTTGTTGTATTTGAAAAGTTTCCAGCCAATGATGTTTGACGAAGTCCTAAAACGAAAGGCAAATTAAAATAATGTTTTAAATGTGTTTAGTCATGCAAATATGGTATTGATTTGTTCATTAGTTATTAAAATAATCCCTGGTATTCGGTTTAGATGGTTTTAATTAGTTACATAAGAGAATTTGTTAAAAATTGTTGCAATTGTAATTTTTCTAAATATTCACAAAAGGCCATAGTATGGCATATCAAAATAAAGCCAATCATCTCTATATCATTATTCAATAATAAAATTAGAGCCATAAGGTACAATAAAGAAATAAAAAAAGGAATTCAATTTTCATATATTTTAAATTTCAAAAATCAAGTGTCATGATTTATGGAGAAACGTCAGTTTAGGCCAATAAAATGCCCATATTTAAGCTTCAGTTGGGATTGAGAGCTCAAGAGTATGTTAATTTTATAAGAAATTTCCTAACCTAACTTTTTAATTAATAAGTTCCTGAAAGTAATGAAGTCCATACTCAAAGTCTACGTGGATATTAAAACAGGGTTTGTGAACCTGAAAGTATATTAAATTAAATTTATAAACGTCAAAGAAGAATTCCAAGTGGAAATTAAGAATAATTTAAGTCAAAAATAGCAAAGAAATAAATCTGAATAAGTTCCAGTTGAAACGAACAAAGTAATTATTGTTTGTAGTAGTATAAATGTGCATCAAAGAAATAATAAAGGTAAAGTACGTACCTTATATAAGTGTTCCTGATTTTAAAATAATAGTGGTGTGCTACGAAAACAAAACCAGGGTCCAGCAGCCATAGGTAGTCGAGTTTTATGAAATTGAAATTTGAGAGAACATCCCAGCATATTAGGAAAACAAAACACAGAGCAACATTTTCAAACAGATGCGTTACCCTGCAGAGATCGTCATAAACGTGAGCTTCGAGAAGTCGCCGTAAGTTAAATTACAAAATAAAATCCTAGGTAATCAACGATTTAAAACATCAATTTAAAAAGCTAAGCAGAAATAAAAGTCCATTTTAATTTTAAGATATATTTGTGTACAATTGAATATTCTAAACCATACCAGAACATTTAAATAAATTCATATTGTTTTGATAAAGTTTGAAGGTGTGTTTCATTGGAATTGGTGCTGTATTATTTTTCAGACAACGTTTTAACCTGCTCTAACCCTGAAGAGTCTATGTCGAAATATATTATGTTATGTGGTGGTTAGTGATAGGAATTGACAGCGTAGTTCACTGTCTGGCGCCGGGTAAAAATTCAATTTTCGAACTTTAAAATTCCTATTACCATAAAAAAACATAATATATATATATATATATATATATATATATATATATATATATATATTCTCAAATGGTGTACCCATGGTGTGAGATAGTGGATTAGTTTGAAGGAAAAGGTCTTTATTTTTTCTCACAATCCTTTATTAATGATTACCGGTTTCGATATATATATATATATATATATATATATATATATATATATATATATATATATATATTGCAACACCCCCAGTCCAATTGTTGGCATAACGCAATAAGCTGGGGGTTGTACTTATGAACCGGTAGCTCAGTGAGCAGGTCGTGAATAAGGGCTTAGATTGATTTGAGTTATCACCAAAATCTAGGCTGGGCGCCAGGACTTTTGCAAGTACCAAATAATTAAAATTTTACTTTAAAAGGTAAAGATAACGTTAAAACTTGAATTCGGTTGGGAAGGAAGTTGAATAAAAAGATATTATTTTATAAAAAGTATAATCAAGACTAGTATATGTACACAATATTTACAAGTCAACAAACTGATATTGAAAAGGAAAAAAAAATGAAAAATGAAATGCCTGATCTCTCACAAATTTCTTCTGACCAAATGTAAATGTTTACTGGGGACGAAGATCTTACGTAACCTCCAATGGGTTAGTCCAGCGAAGAATCCACCAACGGCTAGGCTCTTAATGGGTTCGGTGTCAATTTGACTCACCACTGTCAGTACTGCACTGCAGTTACCCTTGAGAAAAAATGCCAGTTGTATAAAATATAATTTTCCTGCTCCACCCAGTATATAATGATCAGTTCGATCCACCAGTTATCCTCTTCTCTTGGTCCAGGTATTAACATAAAAAAGGGGAGAGTTTTATGAAATCAGTATTATAGGCAAAACAAAGTTAAAAGCTGTGACGTTTGATTTGTCCAGCTACGTAGACAAAATATGAGTTAACATAAATTTAAAGAGTAAATTGCAAACTAAACAAATTAGAATCGGTATCCTACAATATATCAGGAAGTTGAAGACATCAACTAACTTAAGTATCAATAAAAGTAACGTTAAATAGAAAAAATACTAGTCCAACAAATAAACTACGATAATAAACAAGTGAAATAGGTATTCACTAAATGTTAAGATATTTTTGTACTAAAAGAAGTTATTCTTCAAGAAAATAGAATTTAGAATGTCTGTATACAGACAGACAACTGGAAAGATAACGTAAATAAATATTTGCTAAATATAAAACAATATGATAGTTTTCAACTTGAAGGTAACGTTAAATTAAATTATTTATTAGTTCCTCGGAGAGAGGTTCTAAGGAATTGCAGATAAAGTTAAATAAAGATATATACTTGACTATATGTTTACTTTAGATAATTAAAAAGTTAATCAAGTGCCAGATAACTAGGCAGGTATCTTTGCCAGAGAACTAGGCAAGGTTCCACTAGAGTAGCGTTCCTGAATAACTACTAAGGACACGTTCAAGCATTCGATATTTTAAATTTAGAAAAACCTTACGTTTCTGAGATCTGGTTGATAAATATATGCACTGGTATAAAATAATCCACCACAAAACAAATGCACCAAGTTAGATAATTTTCACAAAGGTTATAAACAAATAGGTTTGTCCAACCAGGTGTACCAATCTCCAAATGTCACCAGTCACCACTTTCAGAGTGCTACCAACGTAGCTAAGTGACCTAAAACATCAACAGGCAAAGACAGAAAACAACTAACTACGATACAAAATGGCGACATCCGTTGCCAAGTAAATCTAAAATTTACAATAACCGAAAGTTAGTTTAAATTAACACGAAATTATTACAATATCAAAGGGATGTTAGATAAATTGCCAGCAAGGCACGATAAATTGAAACTAATCAATATTAATAATGGCTGTTCCACAGAACAACCAAGGTGAACTGATCACCGAAAAGCAAATTCGCCCAAGGCGTAAATTAAGATAATTACGGTACAATATTATTATGAAAATTACCTCAAAGGTACTTTAAATCAATATAGCAACTTTTTAAATAATGATGAGCATAAAATCACAAGATTACCAGATAACATATAAATCTTACCAGACCGCAAAACTAGAGATGGTTTCCATCAGAACGCGGCACCAGAGACAACCACTGTCTCTGGCTGCCCTAGTAAGAAGAAAGTAGCATCGTAGTATTCTGCTACCTAAACTCGATTATAGTTTGGAAAGAGACAGACATTTGAGTGTAGAGTATGAGCAATAAAGATAGATAGATATTTAGTGCAAAAATCTGCAAAACCAGTAGAAATCAGTGGCACCATCTAGACTAGACTTGCAGAAATTTAATTCATCGTGGAACAACAACAAACTGGAATGAAATGGCTTGCAATTTCATTACAATATCTATATATGTATATATATATATATATATATATATATATATATATATATATATATATATATATATATATATATATATGAAGAAAAGGATAATGGTTATTGACCGCAAAAAAGGATGAATCCGTCGACACGTGTTTCTGAGTCACTACTCGTAATCACATTTGTGGCTGCAATTGAAAGACCCCGTGTTTACAGGGCATCAGACAATATTGCCACGGAGGCAACTATAGCTACCTGCGTGGTATTCCTTACCCAGGGTTTCGAGCAACAAAGAATAGAAGGTCAATGCGGGATGAGATGTAACAGGAAGAAAAGGATAATGGGTATTATTGTCCGCAAAAAAGGATGAATCCGTCGACACGTGTTTTTGAGTCACTACTCGTAATCATGACGGCTATAAGTTGTAAGGACAGGCACAACTTAATTAATTAGCCTTTTTCGTGATCGTCTAGTTTTAGTGGTAGGACCCCAAATTTGTTGTGTTATTGTAACCTCACAGGTACGTTTATAAAGTTTGGTATTACTTTGTTTCATTTATGATATTTAATTTGCTTTAATTTGATTGGTATATTTTTAGCAATTATTATGACCCTTAATCTGCACTGCACTGATATCTGTTTTAAAAAGAGTACTAAATATATAAGATTTGACTTTATGTTTATTATTACTAATGTGCTTAGAATTCACTTTTGTACCTGAAAGTAGAAATAACTTAAGGAAACTCAAATACCGTTTACACACCTTTTATTTCTATACTGAGCCAACTGTCTATAAGAAATAGATTACAAAATTTTACATGAACAAAACCTTGTTACATGTACGGTGGACAACGGTCCACGAAAAATACATAGATATTTAGCTAGTTGAACCTGCAATGTAACCAAACCTGGTTACATGCGCGGAAACTTCCGCGTCGTAGTTTTAAATGACATATGTAGAACTCTACATATGGGTGCAAGAGAAACTTCCCTTGTATGTGGCTACAGAGTGTCCCCTGTCACATGAGCCGGACAGAGACCGACAACCATGCCTTGTTATTTACTTCGCGGGCTGGTCCTACCATAAAACAGTACCACAAATACAACTGACGCTGGCCAACGAAGATTCGATACATATGCGGAACCCCGACATATGACGAGCAACTGCCCGTATTGTTTTTGGGTGTGTTGAATGCATGAATGTCAAGGCTTAAACCAACATGAAACAAACTACCCTGTAGACTTGTTTATTTGGCCGACGCCGCTTGTGTTGTGGTACGCTTATGGGAGCGGTAGCCATAAATCATTAATCGGTGTATACTGGTTGGCTGGACCCGGACCCCCGTCGAGAGACAAGGTCCGTGTTCAGATAACCGCATGCTTTTGTTGTCGGCGTCTCACCGCCCACCCGACAGTGGCACTCCGATCCCCATATGGGTAGTGCACTTTGATTAAGTTACAAATATTGCAGATTCAACTGGACACCAATTCTTTGGTATATTATCTTATTTAGACCTGACTTGAAAAATGAAGGAAAAGTTCCAACTACTATCGGAATTAATATCGACTGTTCTAATTATTAGTAAACATGTACGAGCAGTGAATTATAACAGAAAAGCCCTATCTGTAAATCATGTGGTACCACCGGTCAGATATTGTTAACAAACCGCGAAACCCAAGCATATAGAGTCGTACTTTGATTAACGTTGCCATTTCACTCAGAACAAAGAAACTGAATTAATTTCATGACTTTTAGTGGACTCGAGTACGTAGAAAATGGCAACGCAGTATGATAATTATTTAGGTGCCATCCTTACCAATTCTGGTATACACGGAGATCTCCGCGGGGCCCACTCCCCGGATTCCTGAGCAACGCCTGAGTTACTCGCCTCCATGTCAACGGCGGCTTCGGTGGCTAGTGCACGCTAATGCAGGGCGGCTCCTAATGCTAATTATAACTGCAAGACAGGGCCGCTCTCTTGTTCCCGACTCCGCAGAGCAAAAGCGTAGGCTTGTGGCTGTCAGAGTCGATCTGGAGCACAACTAGATTACAGAGAGTCGTACAAACTCTTCGTACCCGATTCTTCAGAATCAAAGCGTAACGCTTGGGGTAGTCAGATATGTGGCACGACTCTGCTACGTAGAACTGGACAACCTCTTCGTACCCGATTCATTAGAACCAAAGCGGATCGCTTGGGGCTGTCAGAGATGTGACCACGATCGTACGCTGTCTCGCCTATTTATATGATTTCCCGTGAGTGAGTTCATGGCCCCCAGCCTGTGAGCTAGACGGAGATGGCCAAACGATCACTTTTGCTTTACCCACGACAGTAAATTTACGATGCATTTAGGTGAGAAGTGATATAATGACTCTATGTTTACAGCCTTTGAATATTCTTAATAAAAACTCTTACAACCCTACGTGTTTACGTTCGTTTGTTTATCGTTATCACTTCTCTGCTGGAGAATGCTTTAAGATTTTGTACAGTTTTGTCAATGTTTTAAAATATGAATTGAATACTGTGTGTTCTTTTACCTAGCGGATTAATTTAGACTCTATAGTTTGAATGCATACGTTTTCTGCCAAAATTATAAGAAAATGATTTAACCCTTTTTTTATGTAATAGTTAATTTGGAATTTAATGATATACATGCTTGGAAATAATTTAGTTTTATGTAAAAATTATAGGAAATTTATTCGCGATGAAGCAGCCCAGGGTTGGGATGCTTCACCTATATATATATATATATATATATATATATATATATATATATATATATATATATATATATATATGTATGTGTGTGTGTGTGTGTGTGTGTGTGTGTGTGTGTATAATTTTCATATAGATCTTGAGAATTAGCAGTATAATTCCCCTGATATATTATTTTGATCAATGTAATCAAAATTAGGTTGATAATCATGATAATCCTGATAGTTATAGTATTCAGATGGTTGGTTGTTAAAGTCGTCAAATTCGGAATAAGAATAAATGTCATAATTTTGTGAATCGTAATAATTATTTTCAAAGTTTACGTGGTGTACTCTTTGTTGTGGAAATCGATTAAAATTCGGATTTGGTTGAATGGCTAAGGGCCTTTGTTGATTGGGATTAGGTCTTATTACAGATGGCCTATTTTGTTGAGAAGTACCTAGTTGACTGAAATTTTTCTGGAAGTTAGAATTTGAAAAATTTTGAAAATTTGGTCAGGGAAATTGTGTTTTATTATGATAAATATTTGATCTGAAATTTGAATTTGGTTGAGAAAATTGTTGATTTTGCCTTGTGCGGCATTCATTAATTTTATGACCATTTCGTTTACAAAATGAACAGGATTTTGGTGGAATTAAATTTGGGCGTTTTGTGGATTTTAAACGAAATTTTTATTGACAATGGATTTGTTAGTAAATTTTTGTGACTCGAAATAAGAGAGTTGTAGTTCACGTTTTACTTTATTAATCGCTTCGAGAATAGTTGTAGGGTTTCCTGCTCTTACAATTTGTCCTAATTTGGGTTCTAAACGTGTTAATAAATTATAAAGGGTCATCGTCTCGATTAAATGTGATTGTGCCATTTTTTCCACAGTTGTCATGTTTTGCTTTTGAACAGAGGCGTGTAATTTCGCGTTGTGCGTTTGTAGTCTAGCAATAAATGTTAAAGGTGGTTCGTTACTTAATTGATGGATTCTTTGCAAATCTTGTATCAATGCGGTTAGGTTACGTGAGTCGCCAAAGTGGGCTTCTAATAAAGATTTTATTTCGCTCCAAAGACTAGGGTTTCTTCAAATAACAATTTCGGCAGCTTTACCGCGAAGTTTGTTTTTAATGTGTAAAGTTAATAACACTTTTTTTGTCATCCACGACCATTCGCTGGGCGTGGGTGCAACCGTTCAAGAAAGTTTGTAAAAATATAGGGTTACTATCGAATTCCGGTACAATTGAAAAAATTTCACCAAGCTTGTAAGGTTCAACAACTGTAGTTTGAGAGTTTGCATTTTATTGCTTAGTATTTAGAATTTATTTAGTAAAATAATTGATTAGTTTGAGTAATCAAGGAAAAATATTAAAAGTAGGTTAAATAAAATGTTGTATACCAGAGGTATGGTAAATTAAGTAAATTTCTTAATTAAGATTATGCGATTATTAAGGTTTGTTTATTTTAATGGTGCATTAACAGTATAATGTGGTTTTTATTATTTGTTGAATCAATTGTAGATGGGACTGGATAATAGAAATAATTATGCACTTATATAAAAATTAGTTTGGTTTTTTAAGTCGAACTGTACCCCACGCTCACTACATACGTATATGTAGCGAGTAGATACAGTTAGAAATATCTATCAACTATATGTAAAATATAACGAATTTGGTCTTTAAGTCGAACTGTACTTCACACTCACCTCTACACGTGTATATGTAGCGAGTGGATACAGTTTGAAATATCAGAGCTAAATAAAATAAAAAATAAAGTGAAAGAAAGTTATAATAAAATAATTTGTTACTTGATAAAAAAAAAATGAAATGATAATACGAGATGATTCTTATAAACATTTCTTACTCAATGATTTTCTTCATGGAGTAAGTTCTTCCGTTTAGGGATTAGAATCCGCCACCACAGTGCGGAAGGGCTCCTTGTTACAATAGTTAACTTGCACTAATTAGGCACCTTGCGATATTTTTCTTGTTCTAATGGGCTTCGCTACTGGTTAGGCTTCTTTTTTCTGGAGTGTTTAAGGATCCTACCGACTGCGCAAATTGCTAGATTACGATTTACGATATGTTTTTTAAAAAATTTATTTGATTAACATGGACTCAAAGTTGCATCTAATGAAAAATACAATAAATTTAATTTATGTTTATTGTGACATGACAAAGTGAGTATTATAACTGAGCTAACTAAGGTTGTTGATTTAATTTATAAGATTAGAAGGCTATACTGGGTCAGCATAAAACAATGGTTCACAAGTTTAAAACACAGGAAATGTAAAATAAGCAATTTATAATTAATAAAGGAGAATTCGTTATCTGCAACGTAAGCGTAATATGATATTATGAAATGAAGTCAAGGTATTCTATAAGTTAATACAGAGTGGTGTAAATTTTATATAACAAATGTATATATATATATATATATATATATATATATATATATATATATATATATATATATATATATATATAATATATATATATATATATATATATATATATATATATATATATATATATATATATATATATATATATATATATATATATATATATATATATATACATTAGTTTGTTTTGGAAAGAAATGTTTTATTCTATCCAGCAGTTTGAAGTTCTGGGTGAGGTACTTTTTCTAGAATGTCCTCCAACTTTATGATCGACACAACATTTTCTATAACTCCAGAACATCCTTGTTCAATATTTTTTTATTTTCTAACTTCTTATCAATCTCTTCCTTTTCCTCCAATTTTTTTACACTTTACCCAGTGACAGTATCCACTTTTAGTAAAATCATCTTCATTGTACTTTTTTTTATTTTACCGTTTATAACACTGTTTCTTCGCCCTCTACTAGACTCAAACGTTTAATTTAGCTCAAATTTGAAGGAACTCTTCGAAATAACTGCTTTAACATTACAGCGTTGCCACTTAAACATTTGCTCATGTACCAATTCCAATTTAAAATGTTTATTGCCTCTTTGGTACATTTCTAACTTAACTAAGGTATTTCATTTATACTGCATATTACATTAAATATAAAATACAAATAAAAACATAACCCTATTGTGGTTTGAGGTGGTTCAGCATTTTCCTGTAAAAATAGAATGCGTTAGATTAATGCTGCCAGACTTGGGATAATGAAAATAAGGTCAATAGTAAAGAATGCCGTTATTGTCAGAGTATGCAAGAAAAAGCGAGAAAAAACCTGCTTAAAGAAATTCGTTGTCTAGTATATCTGTGATTATGGGTGGAGGGAAAGATGGTGGTATCTCGGGGAAGTTGGGGATTGGTGGTGATTAGGGGTGGATAGGAGGGTGTGTGTAGAGTATGTCTATGGTTGTCTGTGTATTGTTGTTGTTAGTTGCTGTCGTAGTATAGTGGTAAGTCTTCGTATAGCAAATTGTGTGTGTGTGTGCGTGCGTGCGTGCGTGGGTGCGTGCGCGTGCGTGCGTGCGTGCGTGCGTATGGATGGTAATTCCTAATGTCAGTGATATTCCGTGTTAGTTCTGAATTGTGTATGTTTTGTCTTAGGAACTTTGTCACCGTGTCCGTGACGTTGTCTCGTATGTATGGTATGTTTGAATTTACGTGCAATTGTTGAGTATTTATGCATCGGTTAGAGTTAGTGAGGAGGCGTAGTAATTTATTTTGCCTCATCTGGAGGCGTCCGTACTGTGTATCGGACATCCTATTCTAGACGACGCGACGCATTCATATGTTAGTATGGGTTGAATTACGGTTTTATAGATGAGCAATTTATTATTGATATTTAATTCTGACCTCCTGTTTACCAGGGGATACAGCTTGCGCAAGGACGTATGTGCTTTAATAACTGTTTTGGTAATGTAGGGTTTGAAAGATAATCTCTGATCTAAGTTAACACATAGATACTTGACTACCTTCGTCTCCTCAATAACTCAATTGTTGATTGTTAGTGACACGAATGTTTTAGTAATATGTTAATTTTTCGGTTTTCGTCTCGTTGATCGTAATTTTCCAGTCTTTATAAAATTTGAGCAAATTAATAAGATGATACCGCAACTGTGTGGTTGCAGTTTGTGCGTAGAAGGACTGGGCATAGATCGTTGTGTCGTCAGCATACATTATTGTCTACGTTAAAGAATGTGTGGGGATGTCAGCTAGGTAAAGGTTAAATAGGATTGGAGACAACACCGTCCCCCTGAGGACACCTGCCCGGATTTGAAAATAATCCGAGAGGCTATTGTTGATTCTAACTGTAAATGTCCTATTTTGCAAATAGGATTTTAGCAAAGTTGTAAAATAAATAGGTAAGTTATGTGTATTTTGGAGTTTGGCAGGAGACCCTCATGCCAAAACGTGTTGAAAACTTTCTGTATGTCTAAAAGTAACATCTTGGTATAATATTTTTTATTGAAGCCCTCGATAACATCGTGCACGACCCTGCACAGCGACAGCGTGGTATTGTGCCCCCTCTGAAGCCAAATTGTAAATTTGATATCAAGTTATTTTTGTTTATAATTTTATTGAGGTCTTGTAGAATAATTTTTTCAGCTATTTTTCCCTAGGATATTAAGTAACGATATAGGTCGATAGCTGACGGTTAAAGTGGGATCTTTTCCGGGCTTCAGAAAGGGGACAATAATTGAAATTTTTCACGCTGTAGGGAAATATTGTAGTCTGATCGACGAATCAATTATGTGGGTAATTTGGACAAGGGCCTTTTTTCGAAGTTTTTTATAGAGGAGGTTGAGAATTGTATCCAATTTTTTCACAAACACAGAAATTACAAAAGAAATACGAAAAATGACTTTATTTTAAGATTTTAAGATTTGACACGTTCCAAAAACAAGTGTCTTGTCATTACAATTCAGATTAGCTCGTCGCTGCTGGTTATCTCTGCTGACGGTGCATAATGAGGACACCGGCTCTATTTCCTGGGATGTATCTCCTCCCCTAACAAGAATGAAAATTATGGGGCAGAATTTTCATTTGGAATTTGACTTCTCCGTCTTCTTGGGTTCCTGCAATTTTCTCTTCTTTCTTTCT
Source organism: Rhamnusium bicolor (assembly GCA_029963845.1). Taxonomy (NCBI): domain Eukaryota; kingdom Metazoa; phylum Arthropoda; class Insecta; order Coleoptera; family Cerambycidae; genus Rhamnusium; species Rhamnusium bicolor. The sequence goes on along the minus strand of JANEYF010004883.1, from coordinate 195,306 downwards.
GACAACTTTTTTACAATAATATCTCTGGAGGTACTTATACAAAAACATTACGATAATGATTGAAATTATAACTAATAGACTTGTTACATAATTAATATTTAGATATTCTTTAAAATTGTGATTTGTTACAAGATCATGTTGGCTATTTTTAATTCTTGCCAATTTGCCTAATGGGGTTTTTTTAATTTTATTTCCAAAGTGTTTTCTGGTTGATTTTCGAATTTAGGTACACTAATTCGAGGTAATAGTAAGGGTACACTGTCTGTATAATCTTTTTCATTTACAAAGTTTATAAAATTATGAGTAAACGAACATCCTAAAGGTAGTTCTATTAAATGAGTGTTTTTAAGATTTATAATGTCCTTTTTATTGCAGTTTATTTGAAGTTTATTTTCACTTTGAAATATTAAGAGTCTACATATATCAGATGCAAGTGAAATATAGTCTCGATTTTTCCACACCCTGCGCAGGCCACGGTGCATATATACAGCCAAACCGAAATTATCGCGGCGAATGTCGAAGGTGGCCGATGTTTTAGTTACAGAACGGCATAGTGGAACATTTCAGATCGGGAGATGTTAAATCATCAGAGGCGGAGTACTAGAGGTTTCGTACGACATAAACCGACGAAAAAGTTGTATTGCGTCAAGCTTATAAGCTAAGCAGTAGCGAAATAAACGAATTTTTATGTCTATACGGGGTGTTAATTTATAATAAAATATTTTAGTAAATATACTTAATGATAATAGAGAAACAACAGTGCATGTAGGAGGTTTTATTATTAATAATTTCTAAGAGGATTTCTAATTTCTAATTTTCTGACAAATCTTGGATCTATCACTTCTGGCAGAAAACAGGAAAAATAAAAGTTGTTCAACTGTTTACTCATTTTTTGTTTCCAGAATTCGTCATCTCGGTGGATCTGTTGAGAATGGTAAAAAAATTATAAAAATATTTATATGAATGAATCGTCACGAAACTGGCAACAGCCATTGCTGATTACTGTCTAAATATCCTACCACTTTGAATCGAATAAGTGTTAGATATTTTTTCTAGCAATGACTATTGGTTAATTAGGCTTCACATTGATTGATATTTTGAAAATAATATGTTTTCAATATCTTCTGATTTTGTTTCTAATTTACTTTATTTTCTTGTTTTACATTTTTGTGATCTTTTATTTGTTTATTTATCTTATACAGAGTGACTCAAATTCGGCAGAGTACAGGGATCTCCGAAACCGTAAAAAATACGAAGACGGTTAAATGAGGACAAATTTGCGCATTTATAAGAGCAGTAATATTCTGGAAAAAAGTTCCGAAAATCCTTACACTTCAAATTTTTTCGAGGAAAACAAAATTTTTGACTTTTTGCTTTTATTTTGCTCAGACTATTTGTAAAGTTACAGGAAAATTGAAAACACTTTTCAATGCAACATTTTCCTGCACATATTGTGGTGTCATTTAATCCGACATTTCGTCTGTCCTGGACCATCATCAAGGTCATTTTTTTAATATGGACCTGGATTATTTTTCATACTGTTTTGTCGCCTTTTCCATTTCTGACTTCAATGATGTTTGCAAACGTTCCTGATGTCAAAAAAGTCATCATCAATAAACCTTACCCTTCATGCGTCCTTGTCCTGCAATAAATATGTAAAAACAATAAAAACAAAACCGAAATTATTTTATTTACTTTGTTTAAAAATAGCTAAAGAACTAAACAACAAAAAGAATTAAATCGTTAATCTACAAAAAAATTTGCATTTTACTGTTTCTTATTAATGCATAGTATTATTTTCAAAATTTTTCCTATAAAATGGAAGTATCAATGTGTGTCATATCATTCAACTCAGAATGGAAAAGGCGATGAAATAATATGAAAAATATATTTACGTTATTTTAAATTTAAACTCCAATATTTTTATCAAATATGAAAGACTATGATGATGTTACATATATTGCTGAATTCAGAAAGAAATTTTTTTAAATTTAGCTGAATATACATAATACATCATTTAAAATAAAAAAAATGAAGGCCATTTCCGGTCAAACCGGAAGTAAAAGATATGTATGTGACGCGCATATTTAATCAGTATTCGGAATGTCATATGTCCTATCTACATATTAATGCGGAGTGTAATTTTTTTATTTTTCAGTTTTTCGGCGTTTTCTTTTTATTTGACATCCAATTGTTTTTAATTTTCGGCCTCCTCAGAAAAAAGTACATAAGTATAATTTTTCGAAGTTTTTTCCTAGGTTAAAAATACAGCAGAAAAATCGAGTAAGGTTCACTTAAAATGATCACCCTGTACATGAGGTTACTGCGCTTAAAATAAATTAAAAATAAAAATTGTCATATTTACCTTTCATTGAGCCTTTCATTCTCCATATGAATATTTAGAGACGGCAAAATGGGAAAACTTTCATTTATATTAGTCTCTCTACAGAAATTACCGGAAATAAAAGAAAATTATTACTTTTATTAATTTACGAAAAAAATTCAAATTTCACTAGTTACGTTTTATATTTTCTCTGTTGGGCTAATCTTCGATTTTTCGGTTTTCTGCTAGGGTATTTACGCTTATGATATGTTTTTATTTTTCCCATTGTTCTTTCACTGCACTAATAATCACTTTCAATAACACGTTTACTTAGGTATACCACTTTATAACAAATAAGTAAATTTGAGATATCTCTAGAATACGCACGCCTCTGTTGTTTACGCAAATCGCAACGTGGTTCCTTAAGTGCCCGATTCCCCCTCCCGCAAGCGAGTCCAGTGTATGCAAGTGCATCCGTGTTTCCGAAAATTCATGCGAGATGGCAGCTATTATCGGAATATAGACATACATTTTTTAGTTTTCTAATAAATTTATTTTCAACTAATCCAAGAGTTGGGTCACATGAATATAAACGTTACAAACAGTGACTAATGTCGGAATGTTAAAAAATTTGGATATAAAATATTTAAAATGCATGCGAAAATTTTTTTGACGACTAAAAAAAAAAATTACATTCCGACATTTTATAAATATTTTTTGAAAAATCTTGTAAAAATCGCACTCAAATCGGATAAGTGTTAAACGAGATATTCGAGAATTATGATTCAATAGGGTATATAAGACTCTTAAGATATAATACTTCGCATTTATTTGTTCAACTACGTTAGAGTTTTTGGACAGTTTTGTGTTTTTTGTTTTAGCAAGTATAACTGTTATTCAATCTTGTTGATTGAGTCGATATAGTTGGGTGTCATCGCAATAATAGATTGAACTGATGTATTGACATTCTTGTGCTTGATATTGATATACGCCTTCGTATGTAGCAAGGTAAGGATTATCTAGTATGAGAGTGGTAAAGTTTGATGCAGGGATTGAGTAGAGATGATAATCATTGAAAGGTTTAGGGTTTATGATTGGGATTTCTAAAGTGAAATCTAGTCTTGCATTAGAATAATGTGATTTTACTTTTGATTAAATTGTAATAATTATATAAGTCTTGTTCTTCATGAAATATTAATTGTTTGTTGTTATAAGTTTTTGAAAGCTTATCGATTATTATTTGAATTTCATGCAACTTGAAAATACTATGGTGTAACGTATTTAATTTCGCAAAAATTATAGCATTTTCTATATCAGTGAGAAAATATTTAGGGAACTTAAATTGATGTCTATTTGGTCAAGGAGGTCTCTAAGTTTCTTGTAGTGATCAAATTCGAAATTTAATTGTTCAGTTTACTTTAATAAATCTTTTACACTTTCTGAAATTATTTCTTAATTGTGTTCCAATGAAGAAATTGACTTATTGAAAAAATTTATTAAGTCAATGTTTAATGAAATTTGTTTGTTATACGAGTTTACAATTTTATCTTGATTTTATGATAATTTCTTTATTGCATTGTCACATCTGATAGCATCGTCATGATCGAGATTACCTGAAATAAATTTTATGACTGAGCCCAGAGCGTTTATTAGGCCACGTTTTGAATGGGTTTCTTTGTTTCCCTATTGGTAAAATGTCAAAATAGTGAATAAATTCGTGTGACGATTGTTTGATACGTGCTGTATCTAAGTAGAAGGGAAGTATCCCTGGGTTTGTTTCAAGTGAAGTAATTTTAATCCCCTGGAGTTGAACTTTTTTAGAGGGTTATCCTTAAGAGTCTTATATACCCTATTAAATCATAATTCTCGAATATCTCGTTTAAAACTTCCGATTTGGGCGATTTTTACAAGATTTTTCAAAAATATGTATAAAATGTCGGAATGTATTTTTTTTTTTCAGGTCGTCAAAAAATTTTCGCATGCATTTTAAATATTTTGTATCCAAATTTTTTTAACATTCCGACATTAGTCACTGTTTGTAACGTTTATATTCATGTGACCCAACTCTTGGATTAGTTGAAAATAAATTTATTAGAAAACTAAAAACTGCATATCTATATTCCGATAATAGCTGCCATCTCGCATGATATTTCGGAAACACGGATGCACTTGCATACACTGGACTCGTTTGCGGGAGGGGGAATCGGGCACTTAGGAACCACGTTGCGATTTGCGTAAACAACAGTGGCGTGTGTATTCTAGAGATATCTCAAATTTACTTATTTGTTATAAAGTGGGTACACTTGATTTCAATAAAAACTGGTACACTTTCTTTTAGCTATGTAAATCATTCGTTCTTTGATTGATATTAATAATCTTACAAATGTCACTTTGACGTTAATCAGTGGCGTCATTATTAAAAATGGTTCGACATCTAACAGATATTCAAAAATTTCGAATTGTTTCTAAAATTGAAGATGGTTGGTCCATAAGAAGACTTGCTGCTGAATACAATGTGAGTAAAACCACGATAATGAGTGTTAAAAAACAATGGGAAACCAACCAAACGGTATCCCGTAAAGTTGGTTCCGGTAGGCCCAGAAAGAGCAATAATCAAGAAGATGAAAATCTTATAAATTACCTAATAGAAAACCCTTTTCAGACTGCAGTAAATGCAATTTCAGAGACAAATTTCCCTGCTTCGGTATCTACTGCTTGCAGAAGAATAAAACTACAAAGCGAAAGCGACTTGAAGAGTTGTTCAGCGGCTAAAAAATATAAACTTTCAGAAGAAAAGAAGCAGGGTAGGATTATTTTTGCACTCAACTATATAATCAATGATGAAAACTTCTGGGGACAAGTTGTCTTTTCTGACGAAAAGGTTTTTAAATCCTGTAACGATGGACATGTTCGCGTATATAGGCCTCCTTCCACTAGATACGACGAAAAATATACTTTCGATCCACAAATATTAGGAAGGTTTTCAGTCAATGTCTGGGCTTGGATGAGCCTAAATGGGTTAGGTGTGTGTGCTGGAACAGTAGTGGTCATCTCAATTCCATTAAATATATTAAAATATTAGACAATATTATGTTGCCGTCAGTAATAGAGGTGTTTCCGGAAAATAATTTTATTTTCCAACAAGACAACTGCTCCATACATACGGCCCATCGTGTCAGGCAATGGTTTCTTAATAAAAACATAGAGTTGTTACCGTGGCCATCTAAAAGTCCGGATTTAAATCCAATTGAAAATGTATGGGGACTAATGGTGAAACATATAAGAAAATTAAATAACCATCCAAATAATGCCCAAGAATTGGAAGGGATAATTGAAGACGCTTGGGAGAACTTGTCGCAAGAAGTTGACCTTGCAAGAAATCTGATTTTGTCCATGCCTGCAAGACTTCAGGCAGTTTTAGACGCTAATGGAGCAATGACAAAATATTAGTTAATTCTGTATTACGTAATTGAAGTTCATTTATTTTATTTTTTTATTGTATTTTTATGTTCAGTTTGCATTGTTTACATTTTTTTTTAATCTCAAATGGTATTTTTGTGTTCTTATTTTAAAAATAGAATTATCATTATTCAGTTAGTATTTTAATTACAACCATTAGTAGAATTATCCGTAACAAATATTATTTTTTTAAACAATAATATGGCAGGCTTGAAAATGTTTTGAAAAAGTTATTTTCTAATTATTTTTTAAAATTCCATTTGAATAAAATAAAAGAGAAAGGTTTAATAAGTTTAAAAACACAAAGAAAACCGATCTCCTCCAAAAAACCCAGGTCCGGGGTAAATCACCTCTTCTCCACCCCCCTCTCGACATGCCTGGCCAGCCCTATTTACAGACATATGCACACAACTAAACTATTAAGATTTTCGATTACAAGAGTTGTACCAGTTTTTTTTTAAATCAAATGTACACCTAAGTAGACGTGTTATTGAAAGTGATTATTAGTGCAGTGAAAGAACAATGGGAAAAATAAAAACATATCATAAGCGTAAATACCCTAGCAGAAAACCGAAAAATCGAAGATTAGCCCAAAAGAGAAAATATAAAAAGTAAGTACTAGTGAAAATTGAATTTTTTTCGTAAATTAATAAAAGTAATAATTTTCTTTTATTTCCGGTAATTTCTGTAGAGAGACTAATATAAATGAAAGTTTTCCCATTTTGCCGTCTCTAAATATTGATATGGAGAATGAAAGGCTCAATGAAAGGTGAATATGATAATTTTTATTTTTGATTTATTTTAAGCGCAGTAACCTCATGTACAGGGTGATCATTTTAAGTGCACCTTACTCGATTTTTCTGCTGTATTTTTAACCTAGGAAAAAACTTCAAAAATTATACTTATGTGCTTTTTTCTAAGGAATCCGAAAATTAAAAACAATTGAATGTCAAATAAAAAAGAAAACGCCGAAAAACTGAAAAATAAAAAAATTACACCCCGCATTAATATGCGGAAATGGACATATGACATTCCGAATACTGATTAAATATGCGCGTCACATACATATCTTTTACTTCCGGTTTGACCGGAAATTGCCTTAATTTTTTTTATTCTAAATGATATATCCTGTATATTCAGCTCAATTTAAAAAATTTCTTTCTGAATTCAGCAATATATGTAACATCATCATAATCTTTCATATTTGATAAAAATATTGGAGTTTAAATTTAAAATAACACAAATATATTTTTCATATTATTTCATCGCCTTTTCCATTCTGAGTTGAATGATATGACACACATTGATACTTCCATTTTATAGGAAAAATTTTTAAAATAATACTACCTGCATTAATAAGAAACGGTAAAATGGAAATTTTTTTGTAGATTAACGATTTAATTGTTTTGTTGTTTAGTTCTTTAGCTATTTTTAAACAAAGTAAATAAAATAATTTCGGGTTTTTTTTATTGTTTTTACATATTAATTGCAGGACAAGGACGCATGAAGGGTAAGGTTTATTGATGATGACTTTTTTGACATCAGGAACGTTTGCAAACATCATTGAAGTCAGAAATGGAACAGGCGACAAAACAGTATGAAAAATAATCCAGGTCCGTATTAAAAAAATGAACTTGATGATGGTTCAGGACAGACGAAACGTCGGATTAAAATTTTGATGACACCACAATATGCGCAGGAAAATGTTGCATTGAAAAGTGTTTTCAATTTTCCTGTAACTTCACAAATAGTCAGAGCAAAATAAAAACAAAAAGTCAAAAAATTTGTTTTCCTCGAAAAAATTTGAAAAGTGTAAGGATTTTCGGAATTTTTTTTCCAGAATATTACTGCTCTCATAAATGCGCAAATTTGTCCTCATTTAACCGACTTCGTATTTCTTACGGTTTCGGAGATCCCTGTACTCTGCCGAATTTGAGTCACTCTGTATAAGATAAATAAACAAATAAAAGATCACAAAAATGTAAAACAAGAAAATAAAGTAAATTAGAAACAAAATCAGAAGATATCGAAAACATATTATTATCAAAATATCAATCAGTATGAAGCCTAATTAACCAATAGTCATTGCTAGAAAAAATATCTAACACTTATTCGATTCAAAGTGGTAGGATATTTAGACAGTTTTTAGCAATGGCTGTTACCAGTTTTGCGACGATTCATTCATATAAATATTTTTATAATTTTTTTTTACCACTCTCAACAGATCCACCGAGATGACGAATTCTGGAAACAAAAAATGGGTAAACAATTAAACAACTTTTATTTTTCCTCTCTTCTGCCAGAAGTGATAGATCCAAGATTTGTCAGAAAATTAGAAATTAGAAATCCTCCTAGAAATTATTAATAATAAAACCTCCTAAATGAACTGTTGTTTCTCTATTATCATTAAGTATATTTACTAAAAATTTTTATTATAAACTAACACCCCCGTATAGACATACAAATTCGTTTATTTCGCTACTGCTTAGCTTATAAGCTTGACGCAATACAACTTTTTCGTCGGTTTATGTCGTACGAAACCTCTAGTACTCCGCCTCTGATAATTCAACATCTCCCGATCTGAAATGTTCCACTATGCCGTTCTGTAACTAAAACATCGGCCACCTTCGACATTCGCCGCGATAATTTCGGTTTGGCGGTATATATGCACCGTGGCCTGCGCGGGGTGTGGTAAAATCGAGACTATATTTCACTTGCATCTGATATAGACTCTTAAGATGATCATGATCAGTTGGAGTAATGTCATCGTCTTTGGTTTCTTTGTGATGTCTGAACAGAATTATTTTTCGTGGTCACTTGATATGTTGTTTATGTATCTTTATGTTCTTTTTTAGTTTAACTTTCTTACCTAAGTCTTTAATTGCGGTTTTAGATGTAAATTTAGGTTTAGTTTTAGATCTACGGTTCTGTATTATTTCTAAATATAAGTTAGAGTCGGGGTTAATTTCAGGACATTCTCCAAGCCTTTTATTTCGGTTTTCAATTAATTTTTCTGTTAGCTTTTAGCTGGTCATGAACATTGTCGTACAGAGTTTTAACTATGGAGGAGAGAAGGAGAAACGTCTCCGTGTTAAAAAATGTGATCGGGATCATGGAAAAATAGGTGGCCTGATTTACAGGAGGTATGTGTTAATTACCTGTAAATTTCAAGAAAAGGAGAAGCTCAACCACTCACCTTACGAGACCAAGCCCCCTTCTCCCTCTAACGCTTTAACATTTTATGATGTATAACATCTTGGGCTTCAATATTGATTTCTTTACTTATGTTGAAAATATCGCGAGTTTTCAAATGCCCGGGTATTAATTCAAATGGTTTTAATTTAGTGCTTGAATGAATTGTGTTGATATAACCAAATATCGCGTAATTTATAATATCGGTTAATGGACTATTTTTATTTTTTAATCTTAAAATTCGTACGTGTTTGATTAAACTGTTATTGATTCTTTCAACTGGATTATTGCTGTTAGGGTGATAAGGTGTGGTGAAAAGTAATTGTATTTTATGAAGTGAGGCTAGGTATTGCAATACTTTTGTTTTAAATTTGGGACCATTATTCGTAGTTATTTGTGTTAGGTATGCCATGGTGAGGCATAAATTTTATTAGGTTATTTAAACTTCAATAGAGGTATCATTATTTAGACATATGACTGTCCATATTTAGAAAAGGCGTCAATTATTACTAGGAATTTCTCATTATTTATTGTCAATATATCCATGTGTAATAATTCAAATGGGTACTTTGGTCTTTGTGTTATTTCTAGTTTTAGTTCAATTGGGTTTCGTTCGTATTTAGTTTATAAACAAATTTTACATATTTATGTAGTTAGTTACGTCTCAGTGTGAGCCAATAGTATAGATTTCTGAGGTATTTTTCAATTTCGTTAATATCGCGATTTTCAGTAGCTATTTCGTAATGTTGTTTGATTAATGTATCTATCCCGTTTTTTGTCAAAAACATCTATGAGCCTTGAGTTACATTTTATTAATTGAAATGTAGAGGATTTGAATATTCTATGCACGGTTTTACATAGGGTATGATCCAGATGTTCATTGGCAAGGGAAAATGCATAGGTTTTGCTGCGTTTGAAATATTTTTTTATTAAAACAATAAATTGTTGTTCCGTGTCTTCAAAAGCGAAATAACATTGTCGTCTTTGAGCACCTTCAAAACTGTCTAGCAAAAATATTCGTTCTTACATTGTTACGTTTGTTTCGTCAATAAATATTTGATGTTTATAATAATTTATTGGTTTATCAGTTATTTTTACGTCTTGTATAGGGTTTTCAAAAGCTCTATCTATGGTGTTGTCGTCAGCTTCGTTATTGTCCAAGTTAACAATTATCGATTGGTTATTGGGTTCTTTAGATGTAGACGGAATTTCGTTTTCTATTGTTAAAGGGTGAATCTCTACACGGGTAGTTGTCGGGTTCTGTTAAGTTATTTTTTATAAATGATGTCCTCAGGTTCTCCAGGCCTCCATCTGATTAAACGTGATTGGGGTTCTATTAAGTTATTTGTGTCACCGATTTTATTATTGACCTCATCGACCTTAAAACTAAAATTTAAATTATAATGTTCAAATAAATTTTATAAGAATTTTGTTACTACAAGCGGTTCAGAAATTTCTGAGTCTTATCTTTGTCTGATCGGTTATGTCTTTCCGTTAAAGTTAAGTAGCTGGCTGATTTACTCAAAGTTTCTGATAATAGTTAAGTAATTTATTTCCATTTCGGGTATAATTACGTCACTATCTGTTGCATTTACATGCATTTTTGGAGTAATTATGGAATTTGCGGGTACGTCAAATTGATAAGAGTAATTTTGGTTTAAATTTTTGTAATAAATTTTTTTTAGTTTTGTGTAAGAGAAACTAGTTCAGAATTTGCGAAATCTATTTTAATATTTAAATTTTTGATAAGGTCAAATCCAAGAATTCCATCAAAGTATGTATGAAAATTAAATAGGTGAAATTTAACAGTAGTCTTGCTTAGATTCCTCAAATATAGGAATATCAGCGCATTCGTTTTATTCGTATGTTTTTAGTGCAGTTGAAATTGAAAATTTGTTATAAATTTTGTTTGAAAAATACAGTTTTGCAATCTCTGGTCTTAAAATAAAGACTGTAGCGCCCGTGTCTGTTAAAAGTTTTAACGGTGGGTTTTTTTATTATAATATACGGCAATTGTTTTTCTAGGTTGAAATTATTTAATTCAATTATGTTTCCTCTATCAAAGGCTGAGTTGCCTAACATTTTGGTCTGTTCGTCAATCTGTTGCTCAAATAAAGCTGGGTTGAAATTTGTCTCAGTTTGTTCAGTAAGATTGGTTTCGTCTAAGTAATAACTATTTTCATACTGATTGTCATATTCATGGTCTTATTGATATTCGTCATAGTAGGGTGATTAGTAATCAAAATCTACTGGAATATTTTGTTCCACGTTATTTATTTCTTATACGGAGAAATTTGACCTTTGAGGTTGGAAATCATTTTATCTATTAAATTGAGGTCGTATTGCGACTATTTATAGTTATTGTGGTAGCTTGGTTAGGATTTGAAATACGCGTATTAACACTCATTGGAGTAACTTGGTTTGTGGGTCTAAAATTACCTCTTGGCATCCAAACGTTATTTGGCCTATCAAATACCTTAGCATTACTAAAGAATCTTTGTCCCTGAGGGAATTGTCGAGGTTGAATTTATATAGGATTTCTAGGGAAGTTGTTTTGTCCCGGAAATTGTGATTGAAATTGCCACGGTTGAAATTATTGTGAGTGCTGTGTAAGTTGGGAATACCTAGTTGGTATCTGTCTTTGCGGGATTTATCTATATTGATTACTATTAGTTTGTTGATTTTGTCTCGACATATATCTGACGTTATGATCTTCCGTTAAATATAATAAGAATGTTAAAAATATAATGTAATACTAATATATGAAATTTCAGTAAGTTTGTTATAAAATTAAAATGAGTACGACCCTGGCAGATGCAATATTTTGCTGGTTTAATTTAATAGATTTATTAAAAATGTTTTAATGATACAATTATGTTCATAGAATAAAGAACTGTAACACAGAATACTAAGTACTAAATATTGATTATTGATACTGATCAATAATAGTAATACTAAAATTAGCAATACAGAAATATTATATTAGCACTTATTAATATTATGAAACTTATTTATTCTATTAATTTGATCATCTATTTATTTAAAATTCATTTAATAAATTCTCACTTTTAATGCTTCTAATTTCAGGCTTAGCTTCAGCATACATGTGAAATAAATCAAGGTAAAGAAAGGAATACGAAGACTTACCGGTCTGCAATTATACTTTCTAGCTCTGGTGTATTCCTGGTAATTCCTGTAGTTTTTTAAGCGGGATGCACGATTTCTTGGTTATGCAAGGATCTGCTGCTGTCCCTAGGTTCGGCTATTAAAGTTCTGGAGGACACGATCTTCTTTGATGCGAAAAGAAACGACCTATTGCCATACCATCGTCGTTGCCAATCTTATCCTCAATTTTAAAAATTCACTTTTTAAAAAAAGAAAAATTTTTTCACAAACACAGAAATTACAAAACAAATACAAAAAATGACTTTATTTTAAAATGTTAACAATAACACGGTCATAAAACAAGTGTCTTGTCTTTACAATTCAGATTAGCTCGTCGCTGCTGGTTATCTTTGCTGACGGTGCATAATGAGGGTACCGGCTCTATTTCCTGGGATGTATCTTATACATCGTTTATACATCCCAGTCTTTTAGACATTGTAAAAATGGGGTTAGATAACATCACAGTACAAATTATTGATGAAAAAGGTTTTAATTGTCTGTACTATAGATCCATAAATGTTAGGAAATAAATAAAATACACTGTAATAATAATAACACCAAAATATTGGAAACATTTACCTTAACAATTTCACTTAGAAATGGGAGCAACATAACACATAGAGAACTTCCACTATTTTATAACTGAATGTAATATTCAGAGGTGGACAACATGTGGAGCACTTTTTATAATATTTTCTGTTGAATTTGAAAAACTTCTAAATTTTTAAATTTATTCTTGCATTATATACTTATTACTCAATAAATAGAATATGGTCATAAATAGTCATAGGGATATACATACAAGAAAATAGTTTTTTAAGTCTACATCACATTGTCGAAAAAGTTTAAAAAATTCAATTCAAAAAGTTGTAAATTGAAAAATTTTTGCCACACTGTATACTTTTAGGAAGTGAAAATGATTCAGAAACAGCACACAAATGTCTCGTAACTGGTATTAATATTATTTGTTTTCATAAAATCCATAATTGTGATTGCAGTGATTGTTTGCATCTACAAATAGCATTATTTCAACAAAAAAGAAACCGTCGAAGTGGTTGGGAGCCGGTCAATAATAATATAGGGGTGGAAGGAGACTAGAAATTGGCTTCAAAAAAATTCACTGATATACATGGTATTCCATTAAAAAAAAAAAGGGACTTGGCTCTCGTCTAGGCTCACCTGTATATTCAAAAATGATTTTCGATTATAAATTTTTATTTAGTTAATTTACGTTTTTTAATCAAATTTCTAGCTGTCACAGAACTCGTGTTATCAAAGTCAGACGTACTATTGAACTTACATAGTGCATGTGTAAATAATCTTTACTCTATTTTAGACACAGTTAATTTAAAATAAATTATAGTCTCCAATGTATCGTACAGTGCATTAATTGACCTAATCCTCATCTCTATTGAGCAGAAAGTTGTAGAGGAGGGTGTCCTACAAAATCGTTTTTCTGAGCATTATTTCGTATTTTGTGTGTTGCAGGTATATAACAAAAATAGTAAGAAAAAATTGTACACTTACAGAAGTTTTAAAAATTTCAATTACGAGTTATTTGAGCACATCTTATATAATATATCCTGGTATTTAATTTACGACATCCCTGTATAAATAAAAAAAAGTGAAATTTCTAGTTGGTAATTTAGTAGGTATACTTAGTCGATACTAATGCTCTTTTATAACATCGAGATTCACGAGGAGATATACACCCTGGTTGACAGAAACTATGAGAAAGATTATAAAATACAAATAATCAAAAAATGATGCTCATTAGCACTGGCCTTTCTTCTATAGAGTCATTTGGTCAATGACCTCCCACATACAAATAAAAAAATAGAGCTATTCATTTTCTGAAGTTTAAAAATATATAATATATACATTTTTAATATTCTTAAAAAAATATATTAAAGTTTCTAGTTCATTCTATGCACAATACTATTCCAATATCTAGATCATTACATTATTCATTTATAGAACTTAAAAAATCTTGGGTCAATCCACAACGTGTCCTCGAAGCTAGCTACGGACCGAATTTATAACGAATTATAGTGAAATAGACTTATGCGCGAATCGTCAGAAAGCAAAAGAGACAGAAAACATTGGACAATGTCCCTGACGATCCTGATATGGTAACGCACGAAATTTAGTACAGCAGTCGCTGGTCAGCAGTCCTAATGTTGACCCCGCGTTGGTCGATAAATTCTATCGCGTTGTTTTTAATGTTTTTATTTGTGAACATTTTATTAGTAAACCTCTACTTATCGTGAAATTAAGTAAAACAGTATTTTTGGTGTTTACTATTAAATATGAGTGTTGTACAAAATATATTAAAACTGAAAGATGGACATAAGTTGAGTTATGGAGACTGAGTGAAATTCAAAGGTGGTGGCCGTCCAAAACCTAATATGACGATAAAGCAAACAATTCTTGATATGAAAAAAGAAGTTAATAGGTATGTTTAATTAAAAAAAGTTATCCTTCAGCAAATTTTATTCATTGTTACGCTCATCAACTAAATTTAATTTTACAAAAAGCATCAAGTCAGGATAAAAGCATAAAATTTTTTTTTGCTAATTTACATAGCTTTTCTTCATTCTTTGGAAAATCGCCAAAAAGAACAGCCGTGTTAGATAATGTTGTTAAGGTGATATTACCTAAAGCTGCTCCAACACGATGGAATTTTAATACAAAGTGCATAGAGACTGTTTATACCTATCGAATAGAATTGTTAGATTGTTTAGAAAAAATCATTGATAATGAATCAGAAAACAACACTCTAAACCAAGCTATTGGTTTAAAAAACTACTTACAAAATGAACATTTTCTTTACTGGTTAAATTTTTTTCATTTAGTTATGCCTCATCGTGATATATTGTTCAATCAATTACAAAAAATGTAATATCCATGTCATAACAGTAAATAAGTGTATTGGCGTTTTTATTAGTAAAATTGAAGACATCAGAAATAAAATTTTGAATAACTATTTGGAGGAGACATCCATGCAGTCTGCCCAGAGATGTAAAACGGAAGAATCAAAAAGGAGAATTTCATTAGAAGTTTGTGATATAATTACATCCGAGATCAAAAACAGGTTTGGCTTCAGTAATCATTTAGCAGTGTCTCAGTTATTTCACGCAGATCGATTTAAAGATTATAAAAAAAGCTTTCCTCAAGATATGTTTAAATTAGTTAAAACGAAGTATCCAGTCATAAATCATTTGAAACTTAAAACTGAATTAGAAGTATTATATAGCTGAGAAGATTTTTCCAATAATGAAGGTGCAGTTGCTTTGTTACAGCTTTTTATTAACAATAATTTGTGCAATACTTTTTCTGAAAGTGTCAAACTGTTAAAAATCTTGTGTACTTTCCCTATGACTACCGTCGAAAGTGAACGTTGTTTTTCCACCTTAAAAAAGAATAAACACATTTTTAAGAAATACCATGGGTCAGGAAAGGTTATCTTCTTTTGCTATGCTTATCATAGAAAGGTCATTAATAAAGAAGATAAAAGACTTTGCATCACAAAAAGACCGGAGGATCGACTTGGAATTTTAATCACTTTAAAAGGTAGGTAATACAGTAAACTTTTCTAATTGACCTCCCTATCTCTTGATACCACGAACCGTCGTTGATCATTGGCAGTTTTACTAATGCGGCAATTAAGAGGTTGAAAAAGGCGTATTTCGAATACAAAATAATAATTCCACACCGAAATACTGTTTTTGATTTCTAAGTAATAATAATTTTTTATCACAATACAAAAATACTAAAATTCCTGACCATTTCAACAATATTAAGGAAATTCATAACTTTTTTGTTAATGCCATTTCTGCTGTAACTGCGTCCAAGCCCATTTTAACATTTTATAAAAACAATACTTTAAATAATAGTAATTTTAAATTTCAAACCACTAATGAATCTATAGTTTTAATTATTAAATAATAAAACGACAAATGCAAATGGGTGCGATGGAATCAGTGCAGGGTTACTAAAATTATGTTGTTCTCATATAATACCTTACGTAACGCATATAATAAACTTCTGTTTAGTAGAAAATGTCTTTCCTTCTCTATGGAAAAAGGTCGTTGTGACCGTTAGTTGTTAAAGTTCTTAGGCTTAGTTTCTAAAATCTTTATTAAACATTAAACGACTTTATTATTATTGCAATACATAGATTCTAGATCTTGAATAATCACATGATGAGGATGACGACATAACTAACTTCATGTTGCTGCACAGGGTCGTACTCAGAATGCTTGATATTATAACATCTTCTCTTCTTTAAAACAAAATAAACTTGTTATTTTGTAACTTCATAATCTTTAAACTTGATTAGTAATTTAATGTTTCGTTTAGGGTGGCTTCTAACTTCTTAGGTCGGTCCAGGCTCTATATTTTTTCTTTTATAGCGTTTTGTCATCACGTGCTCCGAGTTAACGTGTTGTGCAATTTTGTTAAACGATTCTTCTGAAGTTGATGAAACAGGAAGAATACTATAAGCATTATTATACAGAACAGTCTGATCTACATTTTCAAGAGTTTCTTCTGGAGGCATTTGGCTTGAAGAAAGAATTGGACTTTGCTGACTGTATGACTTAACTTAGTGCCGCTTGTATTTAAGTTATGAGGTTTAATATTAACAACATTTCTTCTGTGGGATGAACTATTAACGTTGACTATATATAGGATCTAGCATTAAAGTTTTTTCAATTCTACATTTAGACCAACTGTTCGAGAGGAGCCCTCGTCTAGTTCAGGATACACTTTTGTCTTACGATCATAATAAAATTTATTTTTCTTTCTATTGTCCTTTATCTTTTCAGACACATTATCAACAAGGTGAGGTTTTAATTTTTCTATAGATGACGGCACACTATTTCTGGTTGATCTTGATAACAAACGCTCTGATGGAGTTGAGTCAATTTTGCTAGGAATATTTCTCCAATGTAATAAAGAAAACCATATATCTTCGTTTCTTTCTTCCGCTTTTTTATTAGATACTTTGTAATTTTTACTGCTGCTTCAGCTTTACCATTTCTTTGTTGATGGTGTGGAGATGAGGAAACATGAATAAATTGCCAATCTTTTGCAAACGTTTGCATTTCTTTATTGATGAGATTTGTTCCCTTATCCGTACATACTACTTGCGGTACTCTAAAGCGACTGAAGTTTCGTTTGCAACAATTAATGACTGCAGATTATGGCACTACTCCTCATTACTCCACATAGTGGACGACATTATACCAGCAACGGATCGTGGGCTGTGCACTTGTTTAGTAGAGCCTTTGACACTATAAATTATGAAATACTGACAGCTATACTTCACTATATAGGACTCTCTGAAAATTCGATAGAGTTAATTGACAATTATTTGAAAAAACGTGAACAAAATATAAGAATGTAAATAGCATCAGTTCAAATTACTTAGAATTCATATCGGGGGTACCGCAAGGTTTAATCCTCGGTCCGCTGCTTTTCACGAGTAATCTCGTAAATAATTTAAATTATTGTAATACTCATTTATATGTTGATGACACTCAGCTCTACTACTTTTTTCCATCCGTCGATTTGGAGAATGCTAGTTTCCAGATAAATGATGATGTTAATAAATTCATTACTGTAGGTCACGATAACTGTTTAATAATTAACCCAAGCAAGTCTGAAGTAATAATCTTTGAGGCCAAAGAATTCTTGTTAAATCTCTATTAAATATTGTTGTAGATAATAATATACTAGAAAAAATAGATAATGTTAAAAGCCTTGGTGTTATTATAGATATTGACCTTAGGTTTGAGTGTCATATTAATAAAGCTCTCCAAAAGGGCTATTTGTCTCTAACACTAATATATGGGAATAGACATTGTCTTCCTCAGAAAATAAAAATTAAATTTTTTGAAACTCTTGTCTGATCACTTTTTAACTACGCAGACTCTTTATAAGGTCTCAATGCACTTTATACACGTAAAATACAAAAAAATATAGAACTCATGTCTTAAACTGATATATGAAATACGAGAAAATCAAAGAATATCATACAAATTACAGGGAGTAAAATGGCTCAACATGCAACACAAGAGGATTCATCATGCTGCGTGTTTCTTTCATGCCCTAATATTATATAAATCTTCGCCATATCTGTACAGGGAAATTAAAATCAAGACAGATGTTCATAACTTGAATGTTAGATTTAAGGGTTTCCTAACTCCTCCAATGCATCGTACACAGTTATTCACGATATCATTTAGTTAGCAAATTTGCAAGATTTACGATGGTTTTAATAAATAAAGCAATAAAACGCATCAATATAAGTATAAATATAAATCTCTTTTATTTGAGCACCAGTACTTTAATTTATAGCCCCCAACATTTAACTTAAGTTTCTTTTTTCATTCCTGTATAATTAATAATTTTTATAACGCTGTCATAATTGTATTTAATATATAAATACCTAATTATAAATAATTACTATTTCCTTGGTTTTTCTCTTATTTTGAAATATATACAATATGTAATAAATGTAAACTAATTTTATATAATTATTATTATTAGTATATAATGGATGAATTTAAGCAAACCGATTCACAAAGTTTAACTGGAAGACTAATAGTCATGATTGTTTGACTTTGTCAGATAGCACATTAAAACTTCGTCTTTTATGTTCTATATTATAACTAAAAAAAATTGTTATCTCGTAATAATTTGTATAGTATAAAATAAAGACGTGTATTATTATTATCACCATTTTTTTTTTTCGAAATAACCGATCACGGAGAGTTCTCCCTTGGCCTCCGACGCCTCACGAGAGTAGCGTCGACACATTAACCACAGCCACTCCCCACATCCCGCAGGGTTAGTGACTGTAGATACCTGAATCGTGTGCCCTAAGCAGACGGAGAGAACCCAGAATGAACGCGCATCTTCAGAGAATTACCTGTATCCTCCTCTCT
Source organism: Rhamnusium bicolor (assembly GCA_029963845.1). Taxonomy (NCBI): domain Eukaryota; kingdom Metazoa; phylum Arthropoda; class Insecta; order Coleoptera; family Cerambycidae; genus Rhamnusium; species Rhamnusium bicolor. Next base: position 176,214 of record JANEYF010004883.1, on the reverse strand, counting down.
TGTAGTGGACGCCTGCACATTTATCCAACCCGAACACCGTACCAATTGCCGGTGTGTATTCTTCGACCACCCTAAGAGCGTTTTGTAGTTCGCGCTCTCCGGAGGCAAAAATTTTAAGGCCGTCCATATAAAATAGATGGGTGACCTTATGCCTTTGGTCGCTGGGTGATCCACATTGACAACCGCGGGTTTGACGGAGTCCAACAGATAACGGTAGCAGTGAGAATGGACGCGTCGTTTCGTAGATTCCCTTCCAGAAGATTTCGACATCTTTCTACAGTCGGCAGATTATCAACAACACGCTATGGTTTTTGAAAGAAGCAGGAAGGAATCGTATGGAACAACGTGTTTTGCTCCATACTCCTCACTCGCCTCTTCAACGTTTCAATGTAATGAAAGTTTCGTATCCATCACTACTCAATATGTTGATATTTTCTTGTCGGAACTAAATTGGATAAAAATGTAAGAAAACCTCAATTTCTCATTAAGTCGACGTTTCGACAATATTTATTGTCTTCTTCATGACTACAACAAATAACAAACATATTCTATATAATTTACCAAATCTAATAGATAAAAATATAATTAAAAAAATTTAAAAAGAAAAATGCTAACATTTTTAAAATTTCATAAATTCCCAAATCTCACTTACATATATCAATAAAAAAAAAGTTAACAATAAATATAAAAACAATAAGAATATATAATAACTACAACATTTAAAGAATTTGTAAAACATTATTTGTAAATATCTGATGTGGTCCGCATATACTTTCTAATACCAGTATATATCATCCTGATCTAAAAAAATCATTCTATTTAATTCTTCACTTACCTCAAATAAATTTTAATAACGTACCTTGAAATGTTTCATTAAATTTTTTAAATAATTAATTATCAGCCTCATTAGATACACTCAATAGTAATTCATGTCATATATTTTAATAATTTTTTCTTATTGATGCTGGCATTTTTGTAATTAAATTAGACATTTCAAATGTCAAATTGCTAAATTTAATGTGTCACCTAAAATGTTGTTGAAAATCTTAATTTCGAAGCTTGGATAGTTTCCCATTAATATTTTTTGAGTTATCGCGGATACGACATCCACCCCCACATACACACATACATTCACCCCCACACACGAACCGACAGACATCATTCGGAAAATAGTCAGAATGAATTCAGGATGGTTTAAAATGTATATATCAATCAAAATCTCTATGTCGAAAAAAATCACGATTACTGTACTTTCTTATATTAGGTATAAGAAACTGACAAATTATCAGTCACGCTAACCTAATGAGGTATTTGGTTTTTTGTCAACACAATCATCATCGTCAAACATTGTGAAAAAAAATAAATAAAATAGCGTAACTTATATAGAATTTCAGAGCAAATATTTCAGTGTAGTCAGTACGGAAACAATTTTCTAATGTATAAAAATTTTAACATTAATGGATATTTATCAAAGAAACTTTGAAAAAAGCATATTAAAAATTAGTTCTGTAAAAACCGTTATTATTATTTATTCATATATCAGTGAGAAAATACGTTTGTAAACTAAAATTTCAAATAAAGAATCAATTTGGTGTTCAATTATGTATACAGGGATGGCTATAATTCTATATATTTTTCTATTAGGTTGTTATAAATTCTGTTCAAATTTTCGGTGTCCGTTTTTGTATTGATAGTATTACTGTATCTGTTGATAAGTATCATTTCGCTTATTAATCGTTTTTTGTAATTTTGTTCGTTGTCCAAAATTTTAGTATTATCGAATTAAAAACATAATTTAACTGAAAATAATGTGTTGCAACAGCGATTTTTTTTATTAATATGTCACAATATACGAGTATTTACGTTCATTAATCCGAGTTTTTAACAGTTGTTTTGTTTGTCCAATATATACTGCCCCACAACTGCAAGGAATTTTATATACTGATTTATACTCAAACAATAATTTGTCCTTCATTGTCGAGTATAAGTTTCCCACTTTTTTCATGTGATAAAAAACTATATTAGAATGTTCCTTTGTCAACATTCGTTTCAGCTGTGGTGAAAGGCCTTCAACATAAGGTAGTTTGAAATATTTTTTATTATTATTATTGGCTAGTTGTTGATTTGTTATGGCAGTATGTGTGTTACTTAGTGTGGTGTTATTAACGTTGGCTAATTTATTAGGATAATCGTTTTGTCGCAATTTTTGTTTAAAAATATCCATATTTTGATCGTTGAATCACTTAATTTTAACATTCTATTTTTCGTACTTAACATAATATTAAATTTTTGTTTGAAGGGATGTTGAGAGTGGTAGTTGATAAGTCTTCCAGAACTAATGCATTTCTCGTACCAATTAAAAATAATCGTTTGTTTGTTTGCTCTGATTAATAATACATCTGAAAACGGTAGTTTATTTTCACATTCAGTTTTCATAAATATGTTTTCGTGGTACTCATTAAAATAATTTATATATTGTCTAATTCATTTTCAGGAATTAAATGTTAACAAGAATCAGTTGAGATGTTCAGTTACTAATGTTTTAACTAATTTCTTACAACATAATAAGAAAAACCCTTATGTGTAATTTATTAAATAGTTATTATAATGAAGCAAAACATTTTCTAAAATATAATGATGACATATTTGTCGCTAGATCAGATAAGGGCAATGTTACGGTGCTGATTGAAAAATCTCAACATATGGAAAAAAATGTCAAATCTGGTTAATTACACTAATACTTGAGTTATTCAATAATAACCCAAAAAAAATCATTTCAAATGAAATGTAATAAAACTGTAAAAGAACTTAGGGAGAAAAATTATATTAATGTTTAAAAAACTTACAATGCAGTACCACCCAGAATTTATGGTCTTATTAAAATTCACAAAAATAATAAATTAAGACCAGTTGTATCTTGCATACAAGCCCCTAACCATAAAATTGCAAAATATATCAACAATATTTTAATTAATATTTCTCCTGTTTCAATATTCTCTATAAAATTCATTTGAATTAATTGATGTAGTTAAGGATTCTACTTTGACTCCCAATTATGTTTTGGTCAGCTTAGATGTAATGAATTTGTTTACAAACACTCCTGAAGAATTAGTTATAAATTTTGTATATACAAAATTATACTGATGTATCTATAGAATATTTCATTATAATGATTGGACACTGTTTTGAATGTAGTTATTTTGTTTTTCGAGGTGAATGTTATAAACAATACCCAGCAAGTCCTATATTAGCTAATATTGTTATGGAATACATTCTAGATATAATACTTTTTACCTTTTAAGATACCCTTGTTAAAAATTTATGTAGATGACACAGTTCTTGCTATTCCTGAAAATTAATTAGATAATGTTAATGAGTGCCATGAAGATATACAGGTTATTATGGAAACTGAATGTGAAAATAAACTACCATTTTTAGATGTATTATTAATCAGAACAAACGAACAAGAGATTATTACTAATTGGTACAAGAAAGACATTATTTCTGGAAGACTTATCAACTACCACTCTCAACATCCCTTCAGACAAAAATTTTATATTATGTTAAGTATGAAAAATCGGATTTTAAAATTAATTGATGCTAAATTCCACGATCAAAATATGGATATTTTCAAAAAACATTGCAACAAAACGATTATCCTAATAAATTAGCCAACTTAATTATTAATAACAACACATTTAGTAACACAAATACTGTCATGATAAATCAACAGCTACCTAACAATAATAATAAAAAATATTTTAAACTACCTTATGTTGAAGGCCTTTCACCACAGATGAAACGAATGTTGACAAATAAACATCCTAATATAGTTTTTATCAGATGAAAAAAGTGGGAAACTTATATTCGACAATGAAGGACAAATTATTGTTTGAGTATAAATCAAATTTAGTATATAAAATTCCTTGCAGTTGTGGGTAGTATATACTGGACAAACAAAACAACTGTTAAAAACTCGGGTTAATGAACATAAATACTCGGTAATGCAGGATATATTAACAAAAAAAAACCGCTCTTGCAACACATTATTTCGAGTTAAATCATGATTTTCATTTCGATAATACTAAAATTTTGCGAAATGATACTTATTAACAGACACAGCCTTACTATCAATAAAAAAAATATTTATAACCTGATAGAAAAATATATAAAATTATAGCCATCCATAAATGAACAACAAATTGATTCTTTATTTGAACTTTTAGTTACAAACGTATTTTTTCACTGACTTCTTAACTGATATATGAATAAATAATAATAAGTTTTTTTACAGAACTAAGTTTCTTTCTTTAATGTTAACATTTTTATACATATAGAAACTTGTTTACGTGCTGACTGCATTGAAATATTTGCTCTGAAATTCTATGTTAGACTATTTTATTAATTTCTTTACAATATTTGACGATGATGACTGTGTTGACAAAAAAACCAAATATCTCATTAGGTAAGCGTGACTGATAATTTTTTACAAATGAATTAAATTTTTTTAAATATTGTAGTTTTTATTATATATTTATAATGTTTTTACAATTGTTGTTAACTTTTTTTTTAATGATACATATAAGTGAGATTAGGGGAGTTTATGAAATTTTAAATTTTTCTCAAAATATTAGCATTTTTTTTTTTTTTTTTTTTATTATATTTTTATCTATTAGGTTTGATAAATTATATAGAATAGGTATGTATATATATGTTGTAGTCCTCAAGAAGACAACGAATATAGGGAACATCGACTTAATGAGAAATTGCGATCCTATCTAGACAGTGCTGCTTAATGGGTAAGCGTCACTGTCAGATTTAAAGTGTCGTGTTGACGCTGCTACACGCCGATTCTGGGAGTAAAAACTCTACCATTTGTCTTGGCCTTCTTGATCCTGTTCAAAGTGTTAGTCGACCTTGCGGCGTTGTACACGGCACAATTGATTTGCGGGATGTCTGCATCCTCTGGTAGTTCCTCATCGATGACCGTATCCATTCTAGCCAGGTCTTGTGGCTTTAGGTTAGCCCTGGTGTTAAGGCTAACCCTCGTCCTTATGTCTACGTTGGTGAACTCTACAGGATGTTTCCCATCAGCTGTTAATTGTCGCAGTGGAACTGCGGCTGACAGTTCTTCCAGCTGATGGGGTGCCCTTACGTAACCTGTCGTGCGCAAGAAGAATACTTGATCTCTCAGATGTTGCTTAGAGAAGTCGCGGTGTTCAGGGTGCATATACATCAGGCATCATGTAATCGCGCCATGTATCCTCTGCGCTCAGGTTCGCTGCTCTCGTAACAGTCAGAAAGTCATCCCTTAGTGCCTTCGTTCACTTAAAGCGTATATCGTCAAATTTGAGGCCTTCCGGAGAGTCTGTCTCTGACTCCCATCCGATTGGGGTCGATCATGAGGAGCCCTCCTCTGAGTGTAGCTGGAACAAGAGTATTTGGGGTATCAGGGTGGTTATCCCTGACATTAGTCAGTCAGAGATTTCTTTGTCTATACGACAAATTTGTCATTGTCTCTCCAGGGTGCAATGCGGGGAGGTTGCCGGTCCTTTGCACCCCTTATTATCATTATTATTTTTTTTTGTTCGGTTTCCCGACGCTGGACAGTCCTCCCGTGGCCACCGACGCTTCACAGGAGTCGCGCCAACACATTAACCCTTAAATGTGCTAGTGGGGTTCGCGCTGACCTCGCCCTCTACATTTCGCGTTATAATTATTCTACTACTCGTGAGATGATGCTAGGCGTCTATGTAATCCTCAATTAGGTTAGTATTGATAACCACGTGTAAGTGTGTGCCTTGTTATATAGATTTTCTTAAAAAAATCTATATATATATTTATGCTCGGCGACTTTGGGCCCCCCGTATCTCGAGAACGGCTGATCGGATCGACCTCAAATTTGGGATCTATCCGAATCTCGAGATTTCCAGAAACTTTCCGTCTGTCCGGAACTCCGGGACTCCGGTAGACTTTTATGGTCTACATATGCGTGTTGATTTTAAGCCAGTTCCGAAGACGGGAAGTGGGGCAAAAAAAATTAAGAATTTTGATTTTTTGTTGGAAATGCAATAAATGCCCCAAATATTGACCGAATTGGTACAAATATAGACATATTAGCATAAGACTCAATAAAACGGATCACAAGGAACCGATTCCGACTAATCACGAACCGCTCCGGTCATTCCCGAAGGCGTTATAAGCACTTTTAATAGCGGAATCGTTTTCTAGGTAATCGGACCCAAGGAATCGATTGGAATCATTCTGGAACCGATCCGATATACTTTGTCCGTCTTTTGAAAATCTATATTGCATCTTCACCGCAGCGGTGAATGTACCTCACTTGTTATATAGATTTTCTTAAAAAAATCTATATATACATTTATGCTCGGCGACTTTGGGCCCCCGTATCTCGAGAACGGCTGATCGGATCGACCTCAAATTTGGGATCTATCCGAATCTCGAGATTTCCAGAAACTTTCCGTCTGTCCGGAACTTCGGAACTCCGGAAGTCCGGAAGTCCGAAACTCTGGAACTCCGGTAGTCCTGAAACTTTTCTTTGAAATGCGATAACTGTCCCAAATATTGACCGATCGATTTCAAATTTTTACCAAAAGTAGACCTCCATGGTCTACATATGCCTATTGATGTTGAGCCGGTTCCGAAAACGGCAAGTGGGGCAAAAACGGCCTAACAACCAATTTTTTTACCTTCCTTTGAAATGCGATAACTGTCCTAAATATTAACCGATCGACTTCAAATTTTGAACAGTTGTAGACCTCTAAGGGCTACATATGCCTATTGTTTTGGAGCCTATTCCGAAAATGCGAAGTGGGGCAAAACGGCCTAAAAGCCAAATCATTTTTCTTTTTTTTTTTGAAATGCGATATCTGTTCAAAATATTGATCGATCGACTTGAAATTTGTAACAGGGGTAGACCTTTACGGTCTACATATGCGTGTTGATGTTAAGCCGGTTCCGAGAACGGGAAGTGGGGCAAAAAAAAATTAAGAATTTTGATTTTTTTTTGGAAATGCAATAAATGCCCCAAATATTGACCGAATTGGTATAAATATAGGCATATTATCGTAAGACTCAATAAAATGAATCACAAGGAACCGAATCCGACTATTCACGAACCGCTCCGATCATTCCCGAAGGCGTTATAAGCACTTTTAATAGCGTTTTAAGAAATTAAATTGGGCAAACGAGTTTCAAGGGTGTTAACAGCCACCGAGGCTACAGATTTAACCGGAAAACACGAACTGGACCCGAACCTTTCCGAAGTTATCCGAAGATACCCGAAGGCAAACGGGGCTTGCGGGGTATCATTTTTAATAAAACCGATCACGAGGAACCGATTCCTAGCATTCCCGAACTGCTCCGATCATTCCCGAATGCATTTAAGGCAAGTTTAACAACGATTGCTGGAACCGAAAAACAAATTCAATTTTCGAGGGAGTTGACACGCACCCAGGCTGTTCTTTTAACCGAAAAAACAGAACTCGGTCCGAAGATATCCGAAGTCACCCGAAGTTACCCTTACGCGATCCAGGTTTGTGGGGTATCGCTTTCGAATCGGACCCACGGAATCGATTGGAATCACTCCGACTGATCACGAACCGCTCTGATCATTCTCGAAGGCATTATAAACACTTTCAATAGCGTTTTAAGAAATTAAAAAGTGCAAGCAAGTTTCAAGGTTGCTAATAGCCACCGAGGTTATTGTTTTTATCTCAAAATCCGAACTGGACACGAACCTTTCCGAAGTTACCCGAAGATACCCGAGGTCAAGCGAGGCATGTGGGGTATCATTTTCAATAAAACCGAACATAAGGAAGCAATTTCGAGCATTCCCGGACCGCTGCGATCATTCCCGAACGCGTCATAGGCAATTTTAACAACGATTGCAGGCATCGAATAACAAATCATTCTGGAACCGATCCGATGTACTTTGTCCGTCTTCTGAAAACCTATATGGCATCTTCACCGCAGCGGTGAATGTACCTCACTTGTTTTTATCACAGTTTTTAACAAAAATCACATCAAGTCTCCAAAGACCCTACCAGCACATAAGTATATATAAAATTGCTTTTTTTATTAATGCCTTTTTCACAAATAAAAGCATTTCACGATTTTATAGACTGCTATTGGTATGTATCTAGTTTAGTTATAGCGTTACTTTATTTACAGTATGTCAAATTTTGACCGAAATAGGTCTTTGTCTACGCTGGAGTTGGAAAATATTGTCAATGATCCAAATTTTTATCCGGATGAAGAAAGTACTGCAGAGGAATGTGAATTCGAAGTTAGTGATCATGAAACAAACTCAGAAATGTCCTCGGATAGTTTCGAACAATAATCAGATTCGGAAAATGAAGGGAAAAACAGATCGACAATAACAAATATTTTGACAATAAGAAAAAGATTATAAATGGGCTAAAAAATTTAAAAGTCAGTCCTGTACTCGGTCTCACAATATGGTAATACATTTACCCGGAACTAGGAGAGAAGCGAGAAATATTGCAGAAAATGGCATTGTGGGTGTTTGGAACTTATTAGTGACTGAGGATATACTGCAGATTATTTTGATTCATACAAATAAAAAAATTGGTGAAAAGCGCGAAAAATTTAAACGACTGATTCCAACTTATACATGTGACCTGGATATTATTGAATTGCGAGCTTTCATTGGTTTGCTGTACTTGTTTGGTGCTCTGAAATCTAATCATGAAGATATAATAGCTTTCTTTAGCAGTGATGGGACAGGTCGTGATATTTTCCGCTCAACAATGAGTGTAAGCCGTTTCCTTTTCATTCTGGCCTGCTTATGCTTGATGACATTACAACAAGGGATCAGAGAAAATGTAATGATAAATTGGCTGCAATTCGAGAATTTTGGGATTACTTCATACGCAAGTGTCAGTTTTTATATGTGCCAGGGGAATACCTAACCGTTGACGAAATGTTCATTCAGAATGTACATGACTTAAAAACCGGCCAAATACGGTTTGCAAATAATGTGTCTATGCGATGCTCATACTGCTTATCTGTGTAATGCGTTTGTTTATACAGGCAAACAAAGCAGAAAAAAAGAATATGTATCTGTACCAACCAGTGATGTTCTAAGGATCATACCTCCCTTAAGAAACACCAATCATAATATACCGACCGATAATTGGTTCTCATAAGTTGAGTTATGTGGAAAAATGAGAGAACAAGGTTTGACATTATTAGGAACCATTAAAATAAACAAACCCCGTATGATAAATGACTATAATTTAATTAAGGCAGGTGTTGATACTCTAGATCAGTTATGCGCTGATTATTCTGTTGCTAGACGAACCAGACGTTGGCCCATGGTTATTTTCTTTCAAATTATAAATTATCAATTCTATGGTTATAATAAAATTTCAATCAGACGAGCCAAATAAAAGAAGAAATCTTCTAAGAAGCCTAGGTAAGACTATGGTCATGGAGCACATGAGGTGAAGAAATTTGAACCAGTTATTACGTGATTTACAAACTATTAGGTTCAGAACAAACCAGTACCAGTGCGGATCAAGAACCAACCCATAAATCTCGGTACAAGTATTGTAGCAAGGACAGAAAATTTAAAACAGTGTGCAAAAAGTGCAGAAAACATATTTGTCCAGATTACTGTGTCTACAAAATAATTAATGTGAAACAATTAATAAAGAGAATTAATGGTTTTCCGGCAAATTATATTAGGTAGTTCAAAGGTTATATATAGGGGTGCTGAGGAACCCCAGCATCATGAATATGTAGAATAATTTCACTAGCACAGTTAAGAGTTAACTACAGCCACTCCCCACATCCCGCAAGGTTAGTGACTGTAGATTCTAGAATCGTGTGCCCTAAGCAGACAGAGAGAACCCAGAATTACCGCCTTCTGCATTTGACCTGCCTGCCACTCAACTGATTTTTGGCAGACCGGTTTGGTCTTCAGTTAGATACGTATGCTTTTTGTTTTCCTTATAACTTTTTACAAAAAACCACAAAAGAAACTACCGAAATGAAAAATGTACGCATTTCTTATTTCAGACCTTCACACTCTAAATATATAACAAAACACATTCCTCGTATAAACAGGAAATGTATTAAATTGTAATGAAGTGAAAGGTTTTACTTTTAACATAAATTGTTTTTGACATTGTATGTAAAATTTTTCTATATGTATACATATTGCCGTGAAAACTTTCCCTTTTACCTGCTGACAAGCCAGTCGTTAATAAATTTATTTGAATTATAATATTATAATAATATAATATAGGTAATTTACTATCAGTAAAACGACCAATAAATTAAAAATCTCCAATTATAAAGTTGATCATAAAATGCAGTGAGAGAAAAAATTAAAAAATCTATATCCTTTTGGTAAGTTATTAGTGCAAAAACGCGAATTATTTTTTAAGTAATCACGTATTTAATATTCATTGTTATAATCATTGAATATTTCAATAACTAATTTATGGATGGTATTTAATTAATGTTTAGCTGCTGAAATATATTGTTTCTATGAAAAAGTTTGATAAATAATAAATACATGTAAAACAAGAAAAAGCGCATTTTTCTTATTACTTGTTTTACTTTAAGATTGTCTCTAGTGCACAATGTACTGGACGAATATTCCAATAGGTTATGAGCCCGAATTTTTTTGAAATCTTTGACATTGGCATTGACTTATCAAAAAATTAATATAGGTTTGAATAAAAATGCAACACCAATAATTCGCTGGAAATTTTGTTGAAATTTCCAGAGAAGTTTTGTTCCCCTGTAGGAAGAAGCGAATAAAGTTTTACAAAAAATTCCTTTTTCCGGCCTTTTTTGGAAGCTCACAAATTTGGACCAATTAAAAGTCATCATTTCAGTTTTTAACACCTTTCGAAATGTCTAGAAATCGAAAATGAGCCAGTTTGCATCGTTAACTGACTATTATCGAGGCCGAATAATCGGTGTGAGGGAAGCCGTGCTTACTTTAAGGGATATTGCCAATCGTGTGAGTCATAATATAGCAACTTTATTAAGATGTTGGTCAAGGTCAAGATAACGCGGATCCGAATTCCATGGAATAACCACGCGTCGGAAAGAACGCCACCTACGAACTTTGACCCTACGAGATAGATTTTCCACGATGCGAGCTATAGAAGAAAACAGCACCACGCGACAGAAATTAGACAACCTCTGAATCCTAAGCTGAATCTGCACGGGCGGGAGTTACACTTCTGAAAAAACGTGGCTGGATTCGAACTCGCAGGACGATGGAGAGATTATCTTGTCACACTGAGCCATCTACTTCAGCGAGCTGGTAAATCAGTGGATAGAAGTTTTAGGTTGAAGGACGTTTATGGCGTCAGTATATCGTAGAATTAGAAGTTTTGGACTTGATTCATACCGGCCGTTTTTGTGGCCTCTTACTTACTCCACGTCATTGCGCAATTAGGTTGGCATAGTGTAATGAGGGAATAAATTGGAGACAGAAACGACATCAACAAGTGTTCAGTGGTGAGTCTAGATTTTGTTTGTAGGTTTCATATGGACGTAAGAGGGTGAGACGCCGATGTGACAACATGGACAATGAGAACGAAATTTGGAATTCGCAGTTGAACGTCAGACAAACCAAGCAGCACAACAAGTAGTAGTTTGGACATCATGATGTTACAATTGCTAGAAAAATTGACTGTTTAGTTATAGTGGATATTATAAAAATCGCATGATTAGGCCTTAAAGATGTAATGGTGGTCAAAATGGGGAATAATATTCTGGTCATCGAAACGTAACTGGAGCCAAATGATCACTAGCCTACATTGGCTTTCTTTTTGATTATTATGACTGTTTTAATGCTAGCTACGAAATGATTTTTATGGCGAAAGTATAATCTGCAGTTTGGCTTTTTATAGAAATTATTTAGGTATAAAATCGTCTCAAATATTACTTATTCGTGTGCTTGTTTTAGTTGTCAAATAAAATGGACATCCATCATACTTATAATATAATATACAGTTTTTGGTCAATGAACATGAACAAAAGGGTTCAATCTATTACCGCATGCATTATTTCTGTAAACTTACATAAAATACTCATAGAAACAAAGAGGGCCCCTGAAATATTTATATTTTAAGTATAATTAAATTAATTTGAAATATATTAGTACCATACATTTGAAATTTCAAAAAGCGCAATCGATGGTAAGGTTATCACAACTGATTAAAATACCGAATTAGTAAATTAAAACGTTAAAGGTAAATTTAACAAAATATTGAAAATCAACATAATGGCCGCCGTTCGGATTGTTCTTGTTTGATAGAAAACATGGCGGCAACTTGGCATATGTTTTCGGTAATGATGCTAGATAGAAATAAACCAGAATATGACTAAAATGATCCTAGCAAACTTTTTTAGCTGAATCGCAAATTTAACTGGTAATGTTTGACAAAGTACAACCAGAAACCTGACGAGATTTGGTTAAAATGGTTAGCAAGTTTCCTCGTCAAAAAATTGTGAAACTATGATCTGTAAAAAACATAACCTCTCCATTTGTTTATGAATTATGACACAGACAGGAGGCACAGGGACGATGTATGGCATAACAACATACATTTCATTTCTGAGATAACACCTATCTACTTATTTGAGTTTCTACATTTATTTTATAATGGTTACTATTAGAAAATTGCTACTATTTTATCTGTGACTTCACTACCAGTACATATTATATTGTCTGTGCATTTTGATTTCATCTTTATTTAATTTGCGACTTCAAATATGTACATAATAACTCCGTTCCTTGAGGGATTCAGGTATACGATTAAATTTGATATTTCAGGAAGACCCCCCTCTCACAGAACGTATTTAACAAATACCGTTTTGAACGAATTACTTTCGAGGATTAATTATTATTCCAAGTATTTGACTAATAAAACAATTAACCTTTTGTTCAAAGCGTTTTAAAAATAAACATTAATACAAGTTATCGTATACAGGGTATACCACAGTTAAAGAAGAACCCACTTGGGGGGGGGGGGGGGGAAGGTCTTATTACAATAGAAAATCATTAACGGAAAAAATCACCTCGTTACATCATAAAGAGATAATATAATTAAACTAAATTGAGAAAAAATAAATATACTATGAAGAGAGTGAAGAAACAAACTTAACTCTCAAATTTGTTTGGTTTTTTTACAAACAGCATAATTATTAAATACATAATATAAACCTAAATTTTTACTTGTATATTGTTTCAATTAATTATATGTCAAATATTTAAAGTATGAGGCAAAGATAAGAACACAATTTGGTTATGGTATTTTACAGACACCAGTTTACATTTATTTCATTCGGTGAATGGTTTTAGGGATTAGTTTCAGTATCTGTCATATATTTAGATATGAGGTGTGTAAATACTGCCAACAACATTTTGTTTGAACCTACCCTGCTATTTAGTCCCAAAATAGGCTTTTATGTCTACAAAATTACTTTAAAAAAACGGCATTTAGTAACAACTTCTTCTTTATTATTTTAGTCGTAATGCGGAATTAACAGCTAAGAAAATCGACAGATAAAGTAGTCATGTCTTGGCTAATTTCTTGCCAATGGTTCGGATATAAACACTATATTAATAACTGAAACCATGCCAACATATTCTGGTCATTTTTATAGCTATAATGGCAGTATTAGGACTGAACGTTGGTGCCATTTAATTACTGGCTCATACATGACACCATGAAAATGACTTTATAACCAAACCTGCATGGCCATATTGTGGCTACTATAAATGACCAGTATATAGCTAAGAAAAGGCCATCATTACGTTTTTGTATTTAAATTTTATGTTGAACCACGACTAAAATAATATGGCCAAAATGCAACTTGACGAAAGCCATTAAAACGATTTTATAGCCGAATCTTGGTTATTTCAGCTAAATAGCATGTTCGTGCTGCCTTACACAAGGTGTGATGGTTTGGACTGGAATATATTATGGCAGCAGGTCACTATTATTCTTCATTCGGGGTAACACGTATACTGCCGATTACATAACAAACGTGGTAAAACCCATTACATTACCTTACCTGCGAGGGTTGAATTATCCAATTTTCCAGCGGGTTAATGCCCGCCCTTATACGGCAAGGATTGCAACAAACTTCTTACAAGAAGCTAATGTGATGGTGCTTCCATGGCTGGCACGGGCTCCCAATCTATCTCCAGTCGAACATGTCTGGGATGTGATTGGGAGAAGAGTGGGACATTTACTCCATCCCTCGGATAATTTGAACGATCTGCGGCTTCTTATTCAAAAGGCTTGAGATAAGGCACCGCAAGCCGATATTCACAGCATGCCTAACATAATGAATGTTTGCAACAGAAATCGCGGTTGACCCACTCATTACTAAATAAGTTTTTTATTCCGTATCTCACAATGTTGCAATTTTAGTCAGTTTAATGTCATACTTTGGTGAAAATTTCAACAAAATTGTCCAACGAAATCGTGGTGTTGCATTTTTTAATCAAACCAATATATAGTAGCTCAAAATTTGGAAACTGCCCGTATTGTACAATTTAATGGAACAAAAATTATCAATTATGATTGTTTAATATTTCAATTTTATTGAAAGCTAGTGAATATTGTAATTGAAAAAGATATAAAACCTGTACCAACAGAAGCAATTACTGAAGATATCAATAAATGGGAAAAGATAAATAATCAAGCTATGGTTACGTTTCCATCATTAATTTCTTAAGATCAGTTGTCTTATCTAGGTAATTGTCAGATTGCTACTGAAATGTAAATTAAGTTCACAATTTATGAACAGAAAAAAGAAGTTTCACAGCATATCATTTATCAGAAGTTTTACGGATTGCAAATGGTTAAAGGTTAGAAAATTGCTACTTTTATTTCAGAAGATGAATCATTATTGAAACCGTGTGGAAATTGTGTCCTTGATAATTAGTGTCCTTCTAACAAATTGTCGGTAACAGGACGATAGGTCAAATTAAAATAGTATTTTGCCAACTATGGCGTACTTGCACTCTTGCTAGCATTGCTGATACTTCCTAGTATTGTTAATATTACCAACTAATGCTGTCAAACGTTGACAGTTTTGTTAATTATTTTATTCCTATGTTTATGTTAATCAGGCAATGTTTATTTATTAATGATATTTTAATAACTAGTAATTGATATTTTTTAACATTTTCGCAATTCTCCTCGATAAACATTTTAAATCTGCTGTGTTTTATTAATTGTGGTAATCCCCACAAAATGATGACCCCAACGTGATTTGAAGAAAATCAAACAGAGAAAAAAATTAACACCTTTTAATTTCAAGGTATAAAAAAACCACCAACCTGAATTTTTAATGGCGTTAAAAAATTTTCTAGAAAAATGTCAAAAGATAAAGATAGTATCAATGTTAACACAAATGTTGAGCAATATGCAGCTTCAACTACGATTAAGTTACCACCTTTTTGGATCGCTAAACCCAAGATATGGTCAAGTAGAAGTGCAATTTATTGTAGAAGAATTATAAATGATAGGAAAAAATATGATCATATTCTGGGTTACTTACCCCTCGAAATTGTCTCAAACGTGTACGATGCTATTGGAAGTTCACCAGACACTGTTCTTTATACAAATTTAAAAAAAATAATCATTCACCGATTAACGCTCAGAGAAGAAAAAAGGTTAGATGATTTACTTTTAGGTTCTCAGGTCAGTGATCGTAAACCATCTGATTTTTATCGCCCAATGTTAAATAACGTAGGAGGTTCGCAAGTAGTTAACCAAGATTTGTTGATTAAATTATAGAAACAAAGGTTACCAAAGACAATTTTTGTAGCAATAACAGCCTCGGGAAAATATATCAACGATATCATAGATATTGCATGTAAAATATGGGAGACATCAAAATCCGAATATTTCACAATTTCAGTCGGAAGTTCTAACATCTTCAAAAGAAGGTAATACGATAAGAGACTTATTCAAAGCTTTTACAAATTTATCTAAGTTGTCAAAGTTTATTAAGTAAGATAACCCAAAAACAACAAATTATGGAAGCATTGCAGACATCTGCTCCCCATACTTCACAACCAAGCTTTTCAAATACATATAGATATCGATGTGCTGACTGTCAAAATAGGTCACGAACTAGATCAGGGTCTTCTAGTCGTGGTAGATTTAAATTCGACTCTACAAATAATAATGAAGGTTATTGGCATCAGTTATTTAAGGATAAAGTATTTAAATGTGGTGGTCCTTGGTGTATTCATCATTCAAAAAGCGAGATACATCAGCATCATCAACAAAAAAAACTAACTAAAATAAATGTAACGACAATGGATAATGGTTTATTAGATTGCAATCGTCATCTTTTTTATATTATATGATTTTACTAATAAATTACATTTTTTAATTGATACAGGTGCTGATTTATCGACTGTTCCTAGAAATCTGTTAGAAAATTATTAATTCTTGCAGTAGCTAATAATTCTAAAATATATACATACGGTAAGAAACTAATAAAAATCAATTTAGGTCTACGGCACGAGTATCCTCTCGTTTTTACTACAGCAGATAATAATTGTCCTATTATTGGAGCAGATTTTCTAACTCGTTCAGGAATAGTTTGATTGATAACAAGACGAACCTGTCAGTAAATTGTGTCATCATGAATTATCCTTTCTCAACGCCATAGATTTTTGCGATAGAGAACGAGTGTACAAAATTGCTTCAAAAATATCCAAATTTGATGTCACCAGATTTTTCATTACCTGTCAAACATTGAAATAAAGATATACGCAAATGGTGATTGGGAGAAGAAAACAATTACAGATGGTCTTTACATACCAGAATTAAGAAAAAATTTGCTATCTGTTGGAAAAATAATCGACAAAGATTTTACAATGGTGACTTACAATAACGTGAATTTTTGAATCCAGATGGTGATACATCATTCATGGGAATAAGAAGAGGTAACATGTTTAAAATGTTGATAAAAGTGAAACTATTTGAATGCAATTCTGCATTTGTAAATAGTTTAAAGCTATGGCATGAAAGACTTGACCACGTTCACCTAAAATCTATTAAAAAAAAGGATAAAAAATTTGTGCAATTGAAGGCGCGTGATTAGAAGATGCTGAATTTTTCTGTAAAAGTTACCAAGTAAGAAGAACATTTTCTCAATTAAAACAGCAATAAGACATATATCTACTTTCATTCTTCTGAACTTATTAAGGAGCTAGACCGGATATATATTATTTATAAAAATATTTAAATTAGATAATTCAAAATATGAACATTTGTCATATTTATTTTGACATTTTAGATTGAAAAACAATATCTAGATTAATTAGTGTAACTTCGGAAATCATAATGACATTCACGACATCTAACCTAACTTAAATAAGCCCATTCTTTTCGTACATTTAAAAAAATCTGACATTATTGCTTCGTACTTATGCATTTCTAAAGAAACTGAAGGAAATCATTTCTTGAGTGTGAAAATTTTCCTTTTTGGTGAGTTAGTATTTTTTCAATCTCAATATTTTTTTGCTTCTAATACTGAGGACATTGTTATTTAATTAAATGAAGTTCTTGCTCCTAGACTGAGTAGTTTAATAGTTTCTATGATAAAATGTATTGGAAGTGTTGTTTTTGATACATTATGCCTAAAACTTTTATACTAGCACATTTAGATAAGAATGTTAGTATAACATATAAAAATCTATAGGTATTTAATTATCATGTTAGGTTTGAAAGAGTGCTTTTGCTTTTGTAATACCCAATAAATTTTTTTTTCTAGAAATACATCTTAAAATGAGAAAAACAAACATTTTTTGTTTTTTTCAAGTTTGTTCAAATTGCAATATTATATTTCTATCACACCGATAAATAATAATTAAAGTAAAATTATAGATCTATCTCCTCATTTTATATACTTCTTCTTTTCACGATCACTCGAAATAAATAATTTACCTCCAGGGGACCAAGCCATTTGTTTCCTTATTTCTTTCTGGCCAACTGCAGCAGATTAAAACGTTGCCTAGTAAGATTCTCAAATATGGAAACTCCAGGAATTCTTTATGCACTTTTTGTTTTATAGATCTCATTACATTTGATATTTCTTATAAAATTGTTCTGAGCTTATGTGTTTTCAGATGCCCCATTGCAAAAAAGCGCAGTTAATGTCAATTTCATTACATGATATTTTCAACTTGTTATATTTATGAATGTAATTATATTATATTATATAAGATTTACAGTATCTTCTTTTTCATTGCTTTCGTTTTTTCTAAGATTCTCAGAGCATTTTTATTGGAGAATTGCTCAAGATAATCATTCTTCTGCTCTAATGCTATGGATTTTTATTGGATTAGGACAGTTTATTAATTGACTGTATATAACTGTTAAGTTCAGCCAGACAATCATAAAGTTTTTGAAATTTTTGATCCATTTTAATTTCTAATTTATTTGAGAAATACCTTATTTATAAGGTCCTCAGTGACGGACTGACCACAGTGGTGATCGCCATAACGCCTCCGATCCAAAAAAAAAGTGCTTTTTTGTTCTTTTGCTAAAGAAAAAAGTACTCATAGAAAAAGTGCATAAAAAGTGTGTTTAAATATTTCAAAATTAACTTCTGTTATATTAAAAGTTCCTGATTTTATATTTTTTTTATAGTATTTTTATTATTATTACTACCTATTTAGTTGCTTGTTATATTTTTAACTAGTTATCTTTTTTAACTAGTCCACTAGTCTAATCAAAGAGTTTAAAGTTTATTTTTATAAAATTCATTTTTGTTTTGTACTTATGCTAAATCAAATAAAAATATGTGAATCTGTGAATAGTGTTTTTTTTTATATATATTTACCCACCTTACTATATACAGGGCCTTCGTGGACATTTGTCCTCGCCGTCCCTCGGTACAAATCTCGCACCACAACCATCAACAAGTGTCAATCCTCCACTGAAAGTCCTCCATATTGTCTGTTGCTAAAGGTAGCAGTTTTATTACGTGGTAATGTCATATTTATAGGTAATCAACTACGATTTCATTGAAGTGATCAAACACAGAGAGCATACGAATTGTAAGACAAATAATTATAGAATACCGTATAGTACAACAACCATATATTATATTACTTTAACTAATTATATAAATTATATTATAATTAATTACGCACTTTCATAGTACAATGTCCATAAACTTTGAAAAAAGTTTTAAAAATGAAAAGACACTTAATTGGAGCTCTGTGTAGCACACATCTATATGATCATCACGATCGAGCAATAATCTCACGATCGAACAATACTCGTCTATGCAGTTAACTATGCTAGTCAGTTTGTTAATAACTTTGGTAATGAACACTGGACTGGTGTGAAGAAAATTTGTAAATATTTAATGGCAACAATGAATTATGGAATTATTTATGAGAAACTTGGTAAGCCTTTCAAATTTAACTTATATGGATATATTGATGTTGATTATGTAGATGATATAGACATAAGAAAAAGTTGTAGCTTTATCATTGGAAAGCAAAGAAGCTTTGTGGTTACGCTTATGTAATACCTAAATAATTTATTTACTATTTTTTCTAGAAGGCATAAATACGAAGCAAATAAAATATCAGATTTTTTTAAGAACTAAAAGTTTTGCAAGATTCTGTTACGGTGGTAAATGTTGATAACCAAGGTACCATTAGATTTGTAAATAATCCAGTTTCACAAGAAAAAAATTTCATCTTGTTTGAGATGTTGAAAATGGTGAAATAAAAATAGAATATATTTCGAAGTTACAGCTTGCTGATATACTGACAAAACTTTTGTCAAGGGACAAACATTTCTTTTATATATTATAAACTAAATGTTTTGAAAGTTAACTAAATAGTGCGAGTCTTAGATAAAGATAATTAATTATTATTATTATTATTAAAATAAAATTTGGATGACAAAATAATATTTTTATAGTATTACCCCAAAGCAAACTCGTGGCATTCTTAACTTTGTTTAATTCTACTCTTTATTGGCTAGTTTATTTATATTTTTTTGCACTGGTACTTCATTATCTATGTCATTTATATCTCCTACTCACTATATACTATTACCTATAAATTCGTTGTTAATATGTAACTTTGATATAATCATTTCATTTATACGTTTTGTAATAGCCTAATTAAATAGGTTTCAATTACATGTACCTACCTTTCACTTCTGAATACGGCACGAGTCTTGTTTATATTTAAATACAGATACTCCAAATGATTATAAACCTCATGATCATTTGGCTCTTTTAAAAATTAATTTTCGTGTGACGAAAGCGGTATATACCGTGCCTTAATAAATCATTAATTACAAAACACATCGATCACTTAGTTCCTTTTAAATAGTCATTTTGTGCTCAAAATAACTATTTAAAAGAAACCAAATGATCACGTGGTTTGTGCAAATTTCTGAAGGCCCGTTATAACAAAGTAATATCGGGCTTATTACTATTATTAATTATTTATTTTTTGCTTAAACAATGATTCCCTTTTACAAAAACCATTTTCAAGGGTATTAGTAAAACTTTCAATACAAATATTTTTATACACTATCACCTATGTCATTGAGATAATTACTTTGCCTGTTTTTATATTAGGTACACTCAACGCACATACGTAAACAAATAATGCGGATTAATTGCAAAGTAAATTATTTTAATTCAGACAAATATAAATGAAAATAGGTTATTTTGGCCAAATGTGCCTTATTATTAATGTAATTGTAAAGTTAAGACGGCGTTTTCTTCAAGTGTCCAAGATAATCAAATTATATTTAAATTAGATAAAGACATCAAATAGACGTACATTTGTTGTTTTCTTTTTGCATTTTTGTTTTTATTTTAGATAAGTTCTACTTTTTAGTTAATCTGCATTATAGAATTGCTTGTATATTTTAAGTTAGATATAGGTAATACTTTTCTATTTTCTCATATTTTATCAATTTACAGTGTTTTAAATTATTCGTACAGAGTTGCTCTTCTCTTATCCAGCTGATTATTGACATTAAAACAATTACTGTACTTTTGTTAATATAAATAATATAATTAGATATTATAATTATACTTGCTATAATATAATAAATAAAACATCTACTTATATAGTTAAATGCAAATAATTGAAATAATACATTTGTATATAGAATTTTGCATATTTTCATATAAAATATAATATACTTGATAAAAGGTAAATAAAAACATTTCATAAATCAGCAACACTTCTTACCGAGCATCTTACATGTACAGTTTCTTGTTTTTTTATTTTTTTTTGTGGTGAATTAAAAGGGTATTAGTAAAAATCTCGTATTTAAAATAAAGCGTAAATAGACTAAACAACTTTTTCTATTTAAATTTTATACCATTTAATTTTATTATATAAATAAAAAACCAGTCCTATTGTACTTATTATTTTATATGCTATCAATTTAAAACTGTATATTCGCAGGCATTGCCTTATTCTTTACCTAGTTACTACTTACTTTTATCATATTGAGTACTATATGTTTTAATAACGTTGATATTGTTTTTATGCTCTTAAGTTTCTTTTTTATTATTAAAATGAATAATGTTAAATGTGCTCACCTTAATGTAAGATCTCTTGTTGCCCACTTTAATGATTTTGAGAATGTGGTTTTGTCTCATGATTTTGATATCGTGGGAGTGAGTGAAACTTCGTTAAATGACACCATAACTACTGATAGGGTAAATATACAAGGTTATAACTTTCTTAGAGTGAATAGGGTTGGTCGTGGAGAGGGTGTTGGAATATATATTAAATCTTCATTCAGTTATAAAGTAATAACATCATCCACAGAAATTGAACAAATATGGGTGGAAATACGCATGGTATGTTTGTCTGTGTAACTTACAGACCTCTAATTTATTAGACTTTTTCAACATATTTGAGAACTATCACTACAATGATGGCTAAAAGGGTTTAGGTAATTTTAATATATACCTTCTTGATTATGAAAATAAGGTAACTTATGATATATTTAACTTATTTGAGGGTCTTGGCCTAAAGCAAGTTATGAATCGCCCAACAAGAATAACCGAAAAATCGGCAACACTTATAGACTATATCTTAACAACATCTGATGGGTAGGAGCTGTTATTGGATGTGGGAGTATTACTTACATGTGCCTGAAGTAAGTGACCATGAGTAATCTTTTGTAAAATAAAATATCTAACTAAAACATCTAAAATTATATATATAAAACTGCCAGAGATTTTAAAAATTTTAATTTTAATCAGTTTGATTCATGAATATTATATATGAACTGGATAACATAAATAGTAAAGTTAATTTTTTAACTGATAACATTATTACTCTTTTAAATATTCATGCACCATTACTAATATATATATAATAACTAAACCTTATGCTCCCTGGCTTACAAATGCTCTTAAAGCGATGATGATTGATAGGGAAAAAGCTATGAATAAATATAACATTACTAAAAAATCCAGATGACAGTACCAATTATAAACAACTTCGTAATATGGTGACATATGCAGTTAGACGAGAAAAGAATGTATTTTATGTTAATAATCTAAGTAATAAAACCGCAAAATAAATTTGGTCTACTTTGAAAGCTTTATTAAATCTAGATAAGAAAAATGTCAATTTACCAAATAATCTTTCTGATGTGAATGATATTAATAACCATTTTATAAATTCTATACCAGATCTCACACCAGATGACTCTGATATTTCTTTTTACAAAACTAATTTAGAATACCCTGTTCAATCCTTACTAAATTTTGAGCCAGTTGGTGAAATGGATATTATGAAAATTGTGTCAAATATTAAAAGTACAGCAGTTGGTATTGATGTATTAGTATTTTAACTATACGGCTTTGTATCACTTTTTCATTACCTTACATTACTCATATCATTAGTTGTTGCTTATGTAATTCAGTAGTTCCAACTAGCTGGAAAAAAGGGCAAGTAATAAATTTACCTAAAGTCTCTAATCCTTCTAGTTTCAATGATATGAGACCAGTCACAATTCTACCTGCATTATCAAAAATTTGGAAAAAGCTATTGAACAGGATGGTCTAATAATAATATTATCAGGCTACAAAGGCTGGACAGCTGTACCACAGCTCTTAAAATTACTGTGACATTTTCGATGCTACTTATAAAAACAAATTACAAATTAATATCGATTTCAGGCCTTTTACCTTAACACAAAACGTATAGCAAATTTAAAATTTAAAGGTTTTAAAAAAAAAAAAAAAAATTTTCCAACAAAAATACCTAGCAGGAAGGCCAGCTGTTGTGTACAAAGGTAATAAATCAAAATTTTTAAATATTTCCAAAGGCGTTCCACAAGGTTCGATACTGGGTAGGGGCGGGCCGAAAAATACCAATAATTATTTTTTTCGATTTTTAATTTGGCATACCAAAAAAAAAGTTGTGAAATGCGTCAATACGCAAGCTCAATTTTTTTTAAATTTTAGAACTATATTTAGCCGCGCCCCAGGGGCACCAAATGGACGAATTTTTTAAATTAGCTTCTTTAATCTGGTATAGCATTTTATCTGTTCATAGTAACATAAAAAACTATCACGACAAATTATTTTTCTTTATTTCTATTTTTAGCCGCGCCCCGATCGCGTTACAGTTATAAAGAGTCATAGATAGAGTGACCCCACTCCCAACTCCCTTTACGCGCAAGTTGAATCCTGAAATTGTGTATTTGTTTATAAGAATAATTGCGAGATTAGTCATAGATGGTAACTGCATTAGTGCTCATCGACGTTATATTTCGGCAAATAAGGTCTATTCGAGAGCGAGATAAAACTGTAAATTTAATATTAGTGATAAACTATTTCGTAGTATAAGCAAAGTTAGTGTTTACGTTTAGGTCGTTTATTATAAGTGTTTTAGTGGTGAAAACAAGTTGTTAAAAACTATGACAAAAACAATTAAAACGCGAAGAAAAGGTAGCCATCCGGTATTTGGTACGGCTCAAGAACAATTGTGTGAAAGTGTTCTGCCGTCTTATGAAGATGTAATGCGTCATTATTTTTTTGTGCAGGACGAATTAAAGGGAGAAAGTAGTAAACAACCACCAGAATGGGAGATTTCAGCAATTGTTGCAAACAGAGTACTAGATATATGGAATCATGCTTCATTGCAAACTGTTGGACAGAAACGTGTTATAGCTATGATAACTGCATATTACAAAAAATATCGAAATTTAATAAAGCCTCTGAAAAGTCGAAAAACTGCTTCTTTGCAATTAAAGATAGATTCTTTTAGGGTAGAAGCACAAAAAATTATTTGATATTTCTTCCTGTAAATGCAATGATTTTAATTCTTGTAAATGTGATAAGAAGTCAAAGGTCCCTATTATTGAGCGAGAATATTTAAGTGATCAAAGAAATAAAAAGAAAATGACAATTGCTGGCATAGATAAAGAAACAACGGAAAAGTTGCAAAAGAAAGAAAAAAGGTATCAATCGAATAAACCAATATCTAAATCCACAGAAATTATTCCAGCACCTTCAACTAGTGGCTATAATGCTTCGACAGTCATAGATCCTACAGAATTTTCTTCAACAAGTGAAGAGGACAATAATGACGAGGATTTTGAACAACGAGATAAAAAAGTACCAAAGAAAGATATACCAAGAAATCAATTAAGACTTCATTTACCTAATATTACAAAAATGGCCGATATGACGGGTGTATCAAATAGAACAGTAGCAAAAATTGCTACAGCAACTTTGCAAGATTTTGGGCTAGTTTCTGAGGATAATCCACTCAATATCATCGATAAAAACAAAATTCGTAGAGAACTAAAAAAAAAGAGAGAGCTACTGCGGAAGACAGATTATGGAGAAAACCAAGAGATTAATGCATTATACTTCGACGGACGAATAGATCAAACCATGGTACTTTCTGATGGACGTCGAGTTATAAAACAGAAAGAACATGTTTCTCTAATAGAGGAACCTGGACGCAAATAATATATAGGCCATATAACCGTTATACCTCCCGGAACTTCAATGAATATAGCAAAGACCATTTTGTCCTACATGAAAGCAAAATCTTTTGGTTTAGAAAATTTAAAAGTCATTGGTTGTGATGGTACAAATGTAAATACAGGTTGGAAAGGCGGAATAATTAGATTAATTGAAGTTCAAACCAAAAAATCTCTTCAGTGGATTATTTGCTTGCTGCACGCCAACGAGCTTCCATTAAAACATCTACTTCAAGAATTGGACGGTCACGCAAAAGGGCTTTATTCATTTTCCGGACCAATTGGATCTAGGCTGGTATCTTGCCAATCCATGCCCGTTCAAGATTTTCAAACAATTGACACGGACTTACCACTAGTGAATAATGAAAAAGAACTCAGTACAGACCAACAATATCTACATATGCTGCGCTGTTAGAGATGGTTTCTGCTCCGAAAAATTATCCAAAAAAGATCCAGGTAAAATAAGCCATGCCAGATGGCTAACAACTGCCAATAGGGTGCTGCGTTTGTATGTAGCTACACAAAATCCTTCCCAAAACCTTGTGATATTAACCAAATTTATAATAAAAGTATATGCCCCTGTTTGGTTTAGCATTAAACTACAACCATCATGCCAGTATGGTTCTATACATTTATTTAAAATAATACAACTACTGTCTAGAGAGTTTTCGGAATCAATGAAAAAAGTTGTCGATTAGGTCATTACTACGAATGCGTATTTTGCCTATCCTGAAAATATCCTAATAGCCATGATATCAAATTCGAGGGATTACATTAGGGAGCTTGGAATCAGGCGAATACTGAAAGCTAGATCCCAACCTGGAAGAGGGCTTCGCGTATTTAGAGTTCCAGATATTAATTTTGAGGCAAGAGATTATATTAATTTGATAAATTGGAACGTAGTCAAAGTGACAGAACCGCCTCTAACGATTGGTATTAAATCCGAAGATTTATTAAAAGCAAGTGAAACAAGAACATCCATTTTATTAGATAAATTTCCTAGCCACACTCAAGCAGTGGAGCGATGTGTGAAGTTAGTGTTAGAAGCATCAAGCAAGGTTTGCGGTGCGTTGTCAATAGATGGCTTTATTAGGTTGAAAATAGAAGCAAGAAGTTCTCTACCATGTTTTGAGAGTAAGAAAGATTATTTCGTCGCTAAAAAAAGTAAAAAATCATAAAACTATTATTTATGTTGGGAAGGGAGGAGGGCGGAACTCGAAGTGCAGTTACCTCCTCGTGGTGAGTTCTGGGTTGAGAGAGAGAGAAAACATTTTACTGAAATAATCTCCTTCTCAAGCAAAAAGCTGCATAAAATTATTTTGTCTGAATTTTTCACACTATAAATATCTAATCCCTGGGGTGCGGCTAGACTTCAAAATTTTCGAAAAATATTTTTTTTGGTAGTTACTAGACCATAAGCTCTACATTTAGGACTATACCAATTTGTCAAAAAAAAAATTAACAAATTACCTTTTTATCCCCCCCTGGGGCGCGGCTAGATTTCAAAAAAAAATTACCAGAAGAAATAGTTAAAATTGCTTGTCCATCTTACAACTTTTTTTTACTATACTGAGTTAAAAATTAAAAATTTATTTTTTCGGGGTACCCTAATACTGGGCCCCCCTGCTCTTCAGTATATACACTTCAAACTTTCCATCAAATTTTATCTCTTGTGTACAACATTACTATGCCAATGATACTCAATTATACATATCCCTTGATCTAGATGATTGTGAACAAGTAATAACTGCACTAAATTATGACCTTTATAACCTAAGCATTTTTTTCAAAAAATCATTGTTTAAAATTAAGTGCTACTAAGACAACAGCAATGATATTTGGGAAAAATATGAGAGAAATAATTTTTTGGACAGTTTTTCTGAATGTATCCATATTGATAACAATATAGTAAAGTTTCAAGACAAGATAAAAAATCTGGGTCTGTACATGATAACACCACATGAAATGGATACATGGTACATGGATACTGATATGAGATTTTCAAGTCATGTGAGCATCTGTCTTCAAAAAGCATACACATCTTAAATTTATATATCAAAATAGACATGTCTTGGATAGGGGGCACAAAATCGCGACTTTGTGACTTCTTGGTATTATCACAAATAAATTATTGTGATGTGCTGTACAGTCCATCCTTAAGCAGTATTGATGATAACCGAATTCAGAAACATCAAAATTGCTGTTTAAGATTAATTTTTGGCATTAGAAAATTCCAATATACGTCACACTTTAAAAGTAAATAACTGAATAAATATACAAATATGCAATATCTACACTCTGTATGTTTTTTTAATCAAATTTTGCACTGCAAATCTCCATATTTGTACAATAAAATACGATTTCGCACTGATGTGCATAATATTAACATAAGGTATAAACATACAATAACAACTCCAATTCACTTCACCGAACATATATATAATATAAACGCTCATTCTCTTATAATATAAGTAAATTATTGAATGAATTACCCCTTGAACTGAAAAACTGCATGTCTAAAAAGAGGTTCAAAGCCACATCATGTATTTTGCGAACTATATATTTTAAAAAATTTTTTATATTTTTTGAAATGTTTTAAATACAAGCTTTAATTCACTTTCTTTTAAATATATGTAAGTATTTAATTTCGATAATTCACTGGTCAGTCAATGAGTTTAATTATTCTATAAATAAACTTATTATGACTTAGCATATGAATAATGCAAAAACACTATAACTGCGTTTAGTATTGTTATAACATGTGCTTTCTATTTGCTTTTCTGGGTTAGGTGGAAGAACAGGGGTAATCTACTAGGTAGATTACCATACTGAATCTCGCCCGAATATTATCTGTTATTAACTGTATTTACTTAATATTTTGTTATAAAGACCTTTATTATTATTGTTATTATTATTTTTCTTTTTTTTTTCGGTTTCCCGTTGGCGGTCATCCTTCGCCTCCGCCCTGGGCGCCGCATCATGCCACTCCCCACATCCCGCAGGGTTAGTGACTGTAGATACCAGAATCGTGTGCCCTAAGCAGACGGAGAGAACCTAGAATGACCGCCTTCTGCATTTGGCCTGCCAGCCACTCGGCTGATTTTTGGCAGGCCGGTATGATCTTCAGTTCCGAGAGCAACGTAGGCTTTATCCCTCCGAGTACACCGATTATAAGGACAACCATCTTTACCGAGTAGCCTGGGTACAGCACTTGGAGCTCGTACCGGAGATCGCGATATTTGGTCCGTTTCTCCTCCTCCTTCAAGGTGATGTTATTCTCCGCAGGTGCCGAGAACTCGATGCATACATCACCTTGAGTTGATGGTCGAGGAGGACTATGTCAGGCTTGTTGGCTTGGATTAGCCTGACAGTCGGGAACGAGTAGTTCCAGTAAATCCGGCATTTCTCGTTCTCGACAACGGACTCAATATCTCCGGGGACGTAAGGCAGCACTGGTGTCTGATCTACCCCGTACGAGTGCCTTAGATGGTAGTATAGCACTCGTAACGCCGCGTTATGCGGATGGATGTAGGCCGAAATCGCATATATAGGGCATGCAGATAGCAAGTGCTTGAGCGATTCCGGCGCCTGATGGCAGGTCCTGCAGTAGATATCAGGAACCTCTACACGCCACACGCGGCTACGGTAGACCAAGGTGTTGATAACACCATCTTGACAGGCCATAATGAATCCCTCGGTCTCCGACTTAAGCCCTGCTGACCTTAGAAAGGCGAAGGTCAGCCTGTTCGATAAACCCAGTGTTTCTATGTTCTTATAGAAGACACCATGCTGGGGTTTATCGACGTGCTGCCGAAACAGATTTTCCTGTTCGGCAGCTCTGATTCGGGCTTTCAGACGATTTGGCTGAAGTTCGATGACTGACTCAACATAAGCACCTCGCCGGCCTCCTCGCCTGATGTCAAATGCGAGACCGAGTTCATCTGCGGCTTTTTTGCTGCCTTGAACAATCCTGCTCCCACACCTACAGTTTCGTGATGTTTCACAAACCGCAAGAGGGGATCTGAACTCCTGAGGATGTTACATGCTCAGTACTACTCTGCCATGCGTACACTCCAGGCTCAAGAGTCCTCCCCCCCCCCGTTGACGTAGGAGGTACACACGAGGAACGGACGATCTAGGATGAATACTCCTATGAATATTCATCATCTTGCGGGTATCTATGTCTAATTGTCGCAGCACATCTACCGTCCACTTTACTACTCCGAAGGAGTAGAGCAGAACCGGAACAGCAAGCATATTTGTTGCAGATACCTTGTTCTTCCCCGAAAGTTCGGCAGACCAAATCTTTCGGAGGCGGTGTCTGTACTTGCCGCGGAGAGAATCTTTTATTTGTGTTACATCCTGGATGTGTCTTTGTTGCACACCCAGGTATGTATAGGTCTCTCCGGCATCCAGATGTATTAGGATGCTTCCGTCTGCGAGCTGCGCATCTTCAGGGAATTCCCCGCATTGTCCTCTCTTGAGGTAGACGACTGCACATTTGTCCAACCCGAACTCCATACCAATTGCCCGCGTATATTCTTCGGCCACCCTAAGAGCATTTTGTAGTTCGCGCTCTCCGGAGGCATAAAGTTTAAGGTCATCCATGTAAAATAGATGGGTGACCTTATGCCTCCGGTCGCTGGGTGGTCCACATTGATATCCGCGGGTTTGGCGGAGCCCAACAGACAACGGCAGCAGTGAGATGCAGAAGAGGAGAGGACTCAGGGAATCACCCTGGAAAACTCCTCTCCTAAATGCCACCTGCTCTGTCGTGACCCGCTGTGCACCTGATATTATGGCGAAGTGGGACTTCCAGAGCGGCAGCAGCTGTTCTATGCATCGCATTAGTGGTGCTGGTACCGCAAGACATTCGAGCAAGTACAACAATAGCTCATGTGATGTTGTATCAAATACCTTGCGGTAATCAATCCAGGCCATCGATGGATTCCGCTTGTATTGCACAGAATCCTGTGTAATACAGTGGTCTATCAGCAGGCTGTCCTTGCAACCTGCCATGCCCTTCTTGGCACCACGCTGTTCGTGTATCTGCTGGAAGACCGGATCAACAGATCGCGGTGTCTAGCATACAAGATACGTGTAAATATCTTGTAGCAGGAGTTGAGGCAAGTGATCGGCCTATAATTCCATGGGTCGGAACGATCCCCCTTTTTGGGGATAAGCACAGTACGTCCCTCGACGAACCAGTTCGGGATCTGCTGCCCCTCGTTCAACCATGAGTTGAAAACTGCAGAGTGAGTGGAAGGAAATTTCTTCCACCTCCAGTTGTTAGTGCCGTCTGGGCCTGGGACAGCGAAGTTCTTGGTACCAACAAGTGCTTGTTGCACTTCTTCCGTACTGATTGCCGGGCACACTTCTTCTGGCTCTTCAAGATGTCTGTGACACAGAGCCTCGAAGTGTGCAATTGAAGGAGTGTCGCTATTGAATGGACGCGTCGTTTCGTAGATTCCCTTCCAGAAGGTTTCGACATCTTCTACAGTCGCTAGTCGGCGGATTCTCGACAACACGCTGTGGCTCTTGAAAGAGGCGGGAAGGATTCGTACGAAACAAATTGTTTTGTTCCATACTCCTCACCCGCCTCTTCAATGTTTTCTATATCGCCATGAGCACTCGGATCCTATCTAGACAGTGCTGCTTGATGATAACCATCACTGTCAGATTTAGAGTATGGTGTTGACGTCTTAATCCGGCAGCTATGCGCCGGATCCTGGGAGTAAAAACTCTACCAGTCGTCTTATATTACACCACACTCTGGATCCGAGAAGCGTGTTGTCTGGCCGACTATATCTTGCCTTCGATTTTTTGTACACGCCGCTTGGCTTTCTCGACCCTGTGATTGGTTGACCTCTCACGGGGGACGAGATGCCTCGCGGCGATGTACACGGCACAGTTGATTTTCCAGATGTCTACGTCTTCCGGAATTTCCTCATCGATGACCGATCATTATTATTATTATTATTATCATTTTTCTTCGGTTGCCCGACGCTGGACAGTCCTCCCATGGCCTCCGACGCCTCACGGGAGACGCGCCAGCACATTAACCTCAGCCACTCCCCACATCCCGCAGGGTTAGTGACTGTAGGTTCCGGAATCGTGTGCCCTAAGCAGACGGAGAGAACCAAGAATGACCGCCTTCTGCATTTGGCCTGCCAGCCACTCAGCTGATCTTTGGCAGGCCGGTATGGTCTTCAGTTCCGAGAGCAGCGTAGGCTTTATCCCTCCGAGTACACCGATTATAAGGACGACCATTTTTACCGAGTAGCCTGGGTACAGCACTTGGAGCTCGTACCGGAGATCGCGATATTTGGTCCGTTTCTCCTCCTCCTTCAAGGTGATGTTTTTCTCCGCAGGTGCCGAGAACTCGATGACATACATCACCTTGAGTTGATGGTCGAGGAGGACTATGTCAGGCTTGTTTGCTTGGATTAGTCTGACAGTCGGGAAGGAGTAGTTCAAGAAAATCCTGCATTTCTCGTTCTCGACAACAGACTCAATATCTCCGGAGACGTAAGGCAGCACTGGTGTCTGGTCTACCCCGTACGAGTGCCTTAGATGGTAGTATAGCACTCGTAAAGCCGCGTTATGTCGGTGGATGTAGGCCGAAATCGCATATATGGGGCATGCAGAAAGTAGGTGCATGAGCGATTCCAGCGCCGGCAGGTCCTGCAGTTAATATCAGGAACCTCTACACGCCACACGCGGCTACGGTAGACCAAGGTGTTGATAACACCATCCTGGCAGGCCATAATGAATCCCTCGGTCTCCGACTTAAGCCCAGCCGACCTTAGAAAGGCGAAGGTCAGCCTGGTCGATAAACCCAGTGTTTCCATGTTCTTATAGAAGACACCAATGCTGGGGTTTATCGACGTGCTGCCGAAACAGAGTTTCCTGTTCGGCAGCTCTGATTCGGGCTTTCAGACGATTTGGCTGAAGTTCGGTGAATGACTCTACATCAGCACCTCGCCGGCCTCCTCGCCTGATGTCAAATGCGAGACCGAGTTCATCTGCGGCTCTTTTCGCTGCCTTGAACAATTCTGCTCCCACTCCCACAGTTTCGTGATGTTTCATAAACCGCAAGAGAGGATCTGAGCTCCTGAAGATGCTACATGCCATACTCAGTACTACTCTGCCATGCGTACACTCCAGGCACAAGAGTCCTCGGCCCCCCCGTTGACGTGGGAGGTACACACGAGGAACGGACGATCTAGGATGAATACTTCTGTGAATATTCATCATCTTGCGGGTATCTCTGTCTAATTGGCGCAGCTCATCTACCGTCCACTTTACTACTCCAAAGGAGTAGAGCAGAACCGGAACGGCGAGCATATTAGTTGCAGACACCTTGTTCTTCCCCGAAAGTTCGGAAGACCAAATCTTTCGGAGACGGTGTCTGTACTTGCCGTGGAAAGAATCCTTTATTTGTGTTACATCCTGGATGTGCCTTTGTTGCACACCCAGGTATGTATAGGTCTCTCCGGCATCCAGATGTCTTAGGATGCTTCCGTCTGCGAGCTGCACATCTTCAGAGAATTCCCCGCATCGTCCTCTCTTGAGGTGGATGACTGCACATTTATCCAAACCGAACTCCATACCTATTGCCCGCGTGTATTCCTCGACCACCCTAAGAGCGTTTTGTAGTTCCGGAGGCATGAAATTTAAGGTCATCCATATAAAATAGATGGGTGACCTTATGCCTCCGGTCGCTGGGTGGTCCACATGGCTATCCGGGGGGGGGGGGGGGCCCCCCCAAAAACGGGCGGGGGGGGGAGGGGGGGGGGGGAAGGGGCTCCCGGAGTCACCCTGGATAGATTCCGCCACTTGTATTGCACCTATGTAGGTGAATCCTGGGGCTGTAATACTCAGCGGTAAGTCAGGATATCAGGCTGTCCTTGCAACCTGCCATGCCCTTCTTGGCACCACGCTGTTCGTGTATCTGCTGGAAGACCGGATCAACAGACCTCAGTGTCCTATCATACAAGATACGTGTAAATATCTTGTAGCAGGAGTTGAGGCAAGTGATCGGCCTATAATTCTTGGGGTCGGAAAGATCCCCCTTTTTGGGGATAAGTACAGTACGTCCCTCGACGAATCAGTCCGGAATCTGCTGCCCTTCGTTCAACCATGAGTTGAAAACTCGCACCAGACGGCGGTGAGTGAAGGAAATTTCTTCCACCACCAGTTGTTAATGCCGTCTGGGCCCGGGGCAGCGAAGTTCTTGGTACCAACAAGTGCTTGTTGGACTTCCTCCGATTGCCGGGCACACTTCTTCTGGCTCTTCAAGAGTCTGTGACACAGAGCCTCGAAGTGTGCAATTGATGGAGTGTTGCTATTGAATGGACGCGTCGTTTCGTAGATTCCCTTCCAGAAGGTTTCCACATCTTCTACAGTCGGCGGATTCTCGACAACAAGCTGTGGCTCTTGAAAGAGGCGGGAAGGATTCGTACGGAACACATTGTTTTGTTCCATACTCCTCACCCGCCTCTTCAATGTTTTTTTTTTTTTTTTCGGAATATCCGATGCCGGTCAGTCCTCCCGTGGCCTCCGACGCCTCACGGGAGTCGCGCCGGCGCATCAACTACAGCCACTTCCCACATCCCGCAGGGTTAGTAATGACATATTTCAAGGTAGGCTATTAAAATTTAATTGAGGTAAGTGAAGAATTAAATAGAATGATTTTTTAAATCAGGATAATATATGCTGGTATAAGAAAGTTATGTGCTGGCCACATCAGATATTTTGTTATTACTTAAAAACGTATAAAATAGAAGTTACAAAATTTCAAGATTTTGTTGCAACTTTGAAAAATTAAGGGGTGGCTCCCGACAGAGGTTATCCAGCTAAGTTGTTGATACCATTTTCAGGTACGAAAAAAATAATATCCTACAAAATTTCAATCGGTAGAAAATACTGAACAATATGTTCACCAGCTCTTAGACGATCACAACTTTTATTGTTCTGTCAATGTGGTAACTTTTGATTGCGAGGATGACTTTCAGAAAAGAGGAATACGCAGATATACATTTTTTTTTCGACTGTGTAATAGTACGAAACTAATTAAAAGATTATATTTTATTGGTATTTCCGTTTATAATTATATAATTTGTGGAAAAGTAATGGCTTAATCATTATTTAACAACATTAATGTTTTATTTTTTTAAATTTGCGGTCATTAGGACAGAATGAACTAATTTTAATTTATATGAAATTTCTCATAATTGATTATTCACATTCCACAATTTAGAAAACGCTTTGACCGCAACATGAATAATTAAAAACTAAAATACGAGCAGCTATTACCTGTTCCGTCAATTATTTCATACTCTCTAAGTTAACTTCAGAACTACAATGTGATGGTTTTAACTTTAATATAAATTTCTGTATGAATTAGTACATGTCCGAAATAAAGAAAATTACAAGAAATTAAGGGCATTACGTTTATGAGAATTAGATTATTTTAATAAATATCTGCAATAAAAACAGGTGTTCAAGAAATTTGTAATTGGAGATATCTATACTCCGTTTAAAGAACGGAAATAGTTAAGCAATCCCTAACTTTTAAATAGAATTTTTCTGTTGGTTGTATTCATTTCTAAAACCCTTATTTTTTCTACCAATTAATAAATACGATGCAACTGGAAAGTTAGATTTTTTAAATATATAAAAGCTTATTTGGTTCGGTTGCAATCAACACATATATCAATTTAAAATGTCAAAATAAATACGAAAAATGTTCATATTTTGAATTATGTATTTTTAATAACCAATTTTTTTTTTTGGGTAAGTTAATATATCTTTAATCTCAATATTTTTTTGGTTCTACTACTAACAATAATATTTAATACAAAGTAAATGTTGCTCCTGGGTGAAGTAGTTGTTTTAATAGTTTCTGCGATAAAATGTATTTGTAGTGTCATGTTCATTTATAATAATAGTAAAAATAGTAATAATAATAATCACAATAATAATAATAATAAAGGGTGCAAGGCCGGCAACTCCGCGTTGGTGCACCCTGGACAGGCAGAGGTAACTCTGCCTGACTAATGTCGGCCGGAGGTACCATGGTTAACCACTCTGGTACTCTTACTGCTCGGGTTACTTATAACCTAAGAAGGGCCCCTCACAATCGACCTCAGTCGGATGGAGGTCAAGGACAGATGGGAGGGGCCTTACCGGACGGTCCAAACGATGACAACAACGCTATTGTACATGGACGATTTAAGTGGACGAGGGAACTAAAGGATGACTTGCTGACCTGCCGCGAAAGTAGCGAACCTGAGCGAAGGGGATACATGGCGCGATTGCATGCACTTTGGTGCGAAATGCATCCAGAGCATCGCGCCTTCTCTCAACAACACCTGAGAGACCAAGTATCCTTCTTGCGCAGGACAGGTTACGTAAGGGACCCGTAGTGGAAGAACTGCCAGCCGCAGTTCCACCACGGCAATTACCAGCGGATGGGGAACATCCATTAGAGTTCGCCGATGTAGAAGATGTCGAAACCTTCTGGAAGGGAATCTACGAAACGACGCGTCCATTCAATAGCGACACTCCATCAATTGCACACTTCGTGTGCCACAGACATCTTGAAGAGCCAGAAGAAGTGTGCCCGGCAATCAGTACGGAGAAAGTCCAACAAGCACTTGTTGGTACCAAGAACCTCGCTGCCCCGGGCCCAGACGGCATTAACAACTGGTGGTGGAAGAAATTTCCTTCCACTCACCGCCGTCTGGCGCGAGTTTTCAACTCATGGTTGAACGAAGGGCAGCAGATTCCGGACTAGTTCGTCGAGGGACGTACTGTGCTTATCCCCAAAAAGGGGGATCTTTTGGACCCGAGGAATTATAGGCCGATCACTTGCCTCAACTCCTGCTACAAGATATTTACACGTATCTTGTATGCAAGGACACTGAGGTCTGTTGATCCGGTCTTCCAGCAGATACACGAACAGCGTGGTGCCAAGAAGGGCATGGCAGGTTGCAAGGACAGCCTGCTGATAGACCGCTGTGTTACACAGGATTCTGTGCAATACAAGCGGAATCTATCGATGGCTTGGATTGATTACCGCAAGGCATTTGATACAACGTCGCATCAGCTACTGTTGCACTTGCTCGAATGTCTTGCGATACCAGCACCACTAGTTAGATGCATAGAAAGTGCTGCCGCTCTGGAAGACCCGCTTCACCATAACATCAGGTGCACAGCGGGTCACGACAGAGCAGGTAGCATTTAGGAGAGGAGTTTTCCAGGGTGACTCCCTGAGTCCTCTCCTCTTCTGCATCTCACTGCTGCCGTTGTCTGTTGGGCTCCGCCAAACCCGCGGATATCAATGTGGACCACCCAGCGACCGGAGGCATAAGGTCACCCATCTATTCTATATGGATGACCTTAAACTTTATGCCTCCGGAGAGCGCGAACTACAAAACGCTCTTAGAGTGGTCGAAGAATATACGCGGGCAATTGGTATGGAGTTCGGGTTGGACAAATGTCCAGTCGTCCACCTCAAGAGAGGACGATGCGGGGAATTCCCTGAAGATGCGAAGCTCGCAGACGGAAGCATCCTAAGACATCTGGATGCCGGAGAGACCTATACGTATCTGGGTGTGCAACAAAGGCACATCCAGGATGTAACACAAATAAAGGAATCTTTCCGCGGCAAGTACAGACACCGCCTCCGAAAGATTTGGTCTTCCGAACTTTCGGGGAAGAATAAGGTGTCTGCAACTATTATGCTTGCCGTTCCGATTCTGCTCTACTCTTTCGGAGTAGTAAAGTGGAGGGGAGATGAGCTGCGCCAATTAGACAGAGATACCCGCAAGATGATGAACATTCACAGAAGTATTCATCCTACATCGTCCGTTCCTCGTGTGTACCTCTCACGTCAACGGGGGAGTCGAGGACTCTTGGGCCTGGAGTGTACGCATGGCAGAGTAGTACTGAGTATGGCATGTAACATCCTCAGGAGCTAGTCCTTTTTCATCCGAAATGTAGGATGGAGCAAAAAGAGCCGCAGATGAACTCGGTCTCGCATTTGACATCAGGCGAGGGGCCGGCGAGGTGCTGATGTAGAGTCAGTCACCGAACTTCAGCCAACTCGTCTGAAAGCCCGAATCAGAGCTGCCGAACAGGAAAATCTGTTTCGACAGCACGTCCATAAACCCCAGCATGGTGTCTTCTATAAGAACATAGAAACACTGGGTTTATCGACCAGGCTGACCTTCGCCTTTCTAAGGTCAGCAGGGCTTAAGTCGGAGACCGAGGGATTCATTATGGCCTGCCAAGATGGTGTTATCAACACCTTGATCTACCGTAGCTGCGTGTGGTGTGTAGAGGTTCCTGATATCAACTGCAGGACCTGCCATCAGGCGCCGGAATCGCTCATGCACTTACTTTCTGCATGCCCCATATATGCGATTTCGGCCTACATCGACCGACATAACGCGGCTTTACGAGTGCTATACTACCATCTAAGGCACTCGTACGGGGTAGACCAGACACCAGTGCTGCCTTACGTCCCCGGAGATATTGAGTCCGTTGTCGAGAACGAGAAATGCCGGATTTACTGGAACTACTCGTTCCCGACTGTCAGGTTAATCCAAGCCAACAAGCCTGACATAGTCCTCCTCGACAATCAACTCAAGGTGATGTATGTCATCGAGTTCTCGGCACCTGCAGAGAAAAACATCACTTTGAAGGAGGAGGAGAAACGGACCAAATATCGCGATCTCCGGTACGAGCTCCAAGTGCTGTACCCAGACTACTCTGTAAAAATGGTCGTCCTTATAATCGGTGTACTCGGAGGGATAAAGCCTACGCGACTCTCGGAACTGTAGATCATACCGGCCTGCCAAAAATCAGCCGAGTGGCTGGCATGACAAATGCAGAAGGCGGTTATTCTGGGTTCTCTCCGTCTGCTTAGGGCACACGACTCGGGTAACACAGTCACTAACCTGCGGGATGTGGGAAGTGGCTGTAGTTGATGCGCCGGTGCGACCCGTGAGGCGTCGGAGGCCATGGGAGGACTGTCCGGCATCGGATATTCCGAAAATAATAATAATAATAATAAATCCAAAATACCTGGCTCGAATGGACGCGATAATCGAACAGGTACTCTCAGAAGATGCAAACATTTGTCAGATTAATTGCGCCGTTTATAGCACCGCAAAGCTACTCGTCCCCCGCGAGGGGTTAAACACTTCAAACGGGTTGAGAAAGCTAAGGAGCGTGTAAAAAGATCGATAGGCCAGCCAGACAACATGCTTCTCCGATCCAGATAGTGGTGGATTATATAACAGCGTGCAAATCCTTTACGACAAAAAATCCCTTGCATAGCAGCCGCAGTAAGACGCCAACATTACACTTTAAATCTGACACTGTTGTATGCCATCAAGAAACATTGTCTGGATAGGATTCGAGCGCTTATGATTATTAAAAAATCGCTGAAAAAGTGGGTGAGGAGTATGTAACAAAATGTGTTGTTCCGTATGTCGATAATCTGCTGACTGTAAAATGTGTCGAAATCTTGTGGAAGGTAATCTACGAAACGAGGCGTCAATTCAACAACGGTACTAGCTATTGCACACTTTGAGGCCTTCTGTCGTAGACATCTTGAAGAGTCAGAAGTGAGTCCTGCAATTAGTACGCAGGAAGTCGAACAAGCTTTTGTCGGTATTAAAAACTTCGCCGCCACAGGTCCAGACGACAAGGTGTCTGCTACTAACATGCTTGTCGTTCCGGTTCCGCTCTACTTCTTTGGAGTAGTGAAGTGGGCAGATGTGCTGCGCCAATTAGACAGATATCCGATGATGAATATTCACAGATGTATTCACCTAAATCGCCCTTTCCTCGTATGTACTTCCCACGTCAACGGGGGGGACGAGGATTCTTGAGTCTTGAGTGTACAATCAGCAAAGTAGTCCTAAGTATGGCATGTAACATCATTAGGAGTTCAGATCCTCTCTTGTGGTTAGTGAAACATCATGAAACTATAGGAGTGGGAGCAGGATTGTTCAAGGCAGCAAAAAGAACCGTAGATGAACCTGGTCTTGCATTCAACAACAGCCAAAGAGGCCGGCGTACTGCTGATGTAGAGCCAGTCACTGAGCTTCGGCCTAATCGTCTGAAAGCCCTAATCATAGCTGCTCAATAGGAAAAACTGTTTCAACAGTCTGTCGGTAAACCCTAGCTTTGTGTCTTCTACAAGAACATACTGGGTTAACGACCAGGCTGAGCCTCGCTCTTCTAAGATCAGCCGGGCTTAAGGCGGAGGTCAAGGGATTCATTATGGCCTGTCAGGATGGTGTTATCAGCACCTTGGTTTATCGTAACCGTGTGTGTCCTGATATTAACTTCAGGATCCCTTGTCAGGCGCAGGAATCGTTCATGCACTTACTCTCTGCATGTCCCATATATGCGATTTCGGCGTACACCTTCTGACATAACACAGAGTTACGAGTGCTATATTACAATCTGGGGCACTCCTATGGGGTAGACTAGACACCCAATGATCCCTTACGCTCCCGGAGAAATTGAGTCCGTTGTCAAGAACGAGAAATGTCGCATTTATTGGAACTACTCGTTCCTGACTGTCAGGTTAATCCAAACCAATAATCCTAACATAATCCTCGTCAACATTCACACCGAGATAATGTATGTCACCGAGTTTTCGGCCCTTGTCGAGAAAGAAATCACCTTGAAGGAGGAGGAAAAGCGGACCAAATATCGCGATCTTCGGTACGAGCACCAGGTGCTGTACACAGGCTACTCGATCAAAATGATCGTCCTAATAATCGTTGTACTCGGAAGGACAAAGCCTACGCGATTCTCGGAATTGAGGACAGTACCGGTCTGCTAAAAATCAGCTGAGTGGCTGGCTGACCAAATGCAGAAGGCAGTCACTCTGGGTTCTCTCCGTCTGATTAGAACACATAATTCTGGGATCTACAGCCACTAGCCTTGCGAGATGTGGGGAATGGCTGTAGGTAATTTGCTGGTGCTCCACCCGTGAGGTTCGGAGGCCACGGGCGGATTGTCTAGCGTCGGACAACCGAAAAAAAGGAAGTCTTTATTTAAAAGGGAAGTATAGTCTACAAAACTTATATAAAAGAAATATAAACATAATTACATAAAAACAGTAATTCAGAAAAAAAGAGAAAATTGGGATAATAAAGAAAGTACTTCACGTAATATAAGTTGAAACATAAGAAAATATCTACTATGAAAATTAATTATTACATTTTATGGATACCTAGTAGTATACTGAGCAGTTAAAATAATCACATATATTTACAGTTTGCGAAACAGATATTGTGACGGGACGTCCGGGATAAGACGCTACGAAACGCAGAGCCGGATTTAACTATTTGTTCGCTCGTTTACTTTTTCAATGTAGCTTTTTGAGCTCAGTTTAGCTAGCAGCAATTTAACAATTGTACAAAAAAGGATTAACTTGAAATAAAAGTATTGAATTTAACGTATTGACTACACATACAGCAGTTACAGTATCCAAGTTTGCTTAATATAAATTGTTACTATCCAGCAGGAACTGCGAGGAGGTATTAGCATTTCTTGCCAAGAAAGGATGGGTATGGAATATTAGTATAGAATAAAGAGATTATTTAAAAAGTAACAAGAAAGCTTTAGACACAAAATAAAAACAAAAAATATACTCTCAACATAGTAACAGAAACAAATATTTTTCTCAATAAATGAACTAAAAATAAATTCCAATAGTAAAGTTATTACTATAATAAAAACAGAATGACATATTTTTGTCAAAATGAAAAAAAATAATAATAACAAATAATAGCATCCTTAAAAAGAATGTTTCTCAAGCACTGAACCACGAAAGCACAAAAACGAAATTAAATAATGCAGTTGATATCACAAAATTCACTTCTTCACTTCATATCACTTCACTTTACCTCACCTATTGTTTGTTCCTCTGAAACCTCGTCCTTCTAGCCCTCTTCTTCATTTTGAGATGAACTACTATCCTCTTCCAAATTTATAATAAATATATTTCCACTATTTATATGAAAATTGGCAATTTTTAAATAATCAGCCTCAATTGTAATTAACTTTCTTAATTCTTTTTTCCCAATCTTCCTTAACTCTACGACTTTTTTTATTGAATTTCGGAAAAACATTTCCTTTTCTGGCGTTTTCCTTAATTTATACCAAATTAAATCAATCGGGTTGAAAATACAGAAATATGGCGGTGATCTCACACTGTGTGGCCATATCTTTCCGCTATATTATCTTTAATATACTTCTCATAATTTTTCATTTGCAGGACTTCTAACAGTTGTGATTTATTATAATTTTCCTCATAATTGAGATCATGTTCCATTAAAAAAATTTGTAACTTCAGCTTAGTAGAACTCTTGTTAGGAATTTTATATAGTTGTTTCGAATGGTACTTCGCATTGTCAAGAACAATAATGCTATTCGGTTTTAATTTTGGAATTAGTGTATTTTCAAACCATTCCTCAAATATTTCTCCCATCATGTTCTTGTGGTAATCCACGTTACAGTCTTCCATGTTTTTTCCGCACAGTTTCAATGCATTATCCACCCATTCATCGACTGATCCAAAGTGTAATATAATCAACCGAGTCTCTTTATTAGGGGGCAATGAGATTGGTTGACATTTCCTAGATCCATCCGTCCATCCTTTTTTTACGGTGTCGTGAGTATCACACCAAGTTACATCTAGATAATAAATTGGTCTATTTTCCCTTCTGAGTTCTTTTATCTGTTCAAGACATGAATTTCGCCAATCCACTACTCGTCTATTTCCATAATCACCATGCGTTTATAAATAGTTTGATATTTAAATCCAATTTTCCTCAGCCAAGTTCCGAAAGTTCTTTTGATATATTTTAGATGTTAATCTATTTCTTTTAATTTTCTATCTACCACGTCAATAGTTGGGATTTCATTTTTTCTGACACGCCTCGTAAACTAAAGTTCTTAAACGTTTTGCTAACGAGAGTTTTCTTTTGACCGGCGTCGGATCTTTGGTGCGCTTTCTTTCACTAGTTTGTGTATTGTGGAACGGGGAACTTTAGTCAGAGATGCTGTTTCACCTAGTACATCCAAATCATACAAATTAGGATCCTTAACTCGTCGCTTTAAAAGATTAATGTAAACATTAAGGCAAATTTGTTTCGCTTGCTAGTTCAAATGTAACCGATTTTTTCTTACTAAAAACACTAATGAACTTTGATTTTCTTTATCACTGTAATTACGTTCAATTTCACAAACACAATAAGATGCAGACGTAGAGGCCTCTCACAGTCGAAATATTTTTTACATCAAATACCTTCTTAGATTATTTTCAAAAACACACCAGCAAATTAACAGATATAAAATAATTATTACCCATATTACACTATTACACAACTCACTTCAACACGATAACCTTCTTAAAATATTTTCAAAAACATGCCAGCAAATAAACAGATATTAAATAATTATTATTTATCTTA
This sequence comes from Rhamnusium bicolor, assembly GCA_029963845.1. NCBI lineage: Eukaryota > Metazoa > Arthropoda > Insecta > Coleoptera > Cerambycidae > Rhamnusium > Rhamnusium bicolor. The sequence goes on along the minus strand of JANEYF010004883.1, from coordinate 133,652 downwards.
TAATATTATACTTACAATATATCAGCACTGCTAGAATGATTCGGTAACAAAATTAAGTGCAGCTCTGAAGTCTCACAGAATGTAAATGAAACTCCGCCTCGGTCGCATGGCAGGAAAAACAAAAATCATCGTTCTCGCTTTAATGTAAGCGGTGTGAAAGACGGAAGATGTCATGTGTTATACATTTGCTGTCCACATGTGGTGTCTTTTTCCCTCACTATATATAATGCGAATATTTATTTTTATATAAATTTTTGTAATAATTGTTAAGATAAAAAGTGCGATATCACTTTTTTACGAAAACTGTTTAATGGGAGCAATTTAATTTAAAGTATTTAATTCATTATGTGGTAATTGCGTTGTATGAAAACGATCAACAAAACATAGCTTTATGATGAATTGGGATGGGTAATAATTTTGTAAATCTTAAATTTGCATTATGAAGGTTACGCCTAAATAACAGTTTTCTCTTAGATAGGGTGGTGATGACGTAAACAATACTTTATGAAAAAATACTGCTAAATGGTACTTATATCAATTGCCAATTTTAAGCCATCCAAGCTCATTAATTTTGGTTGGCATTCAGTCGTATTTTCGTAGTCCAACTACAAATCTACATCAATTGTTTTGAATTCTTTCAAGTCTATACTGAGTTTCTTTGTTGAGACTGCTCAGTATACTGCTAGGTATATTATAAAACAGTATTTAAAATTGGAAGAATAAAGAATTCGCCATACTTTTCCTCGTTTTAAAATTGATTATATGTATGTTAGTATTTAGTAGTTTTAAGGCAACATGTGATTTTTTCACCGATATGGAAACGCGACTTGAACCGGAGGTCATCCTCAAATATATTACCAAGATATTTTATTTTATAAACAAGATTTAGAATTTGATTTTGTACTTTGATTTTAAGAATAATTTTCGCCATGTTATTATTCTTATTAGTTTCTTAGTTTCCCTGTGTCCACGGGTACATATACAGTGTGTCCCATGATGGAATACTGAAGAGGGAAATTATTTTTATTTGTGGGTTTACGAGAAAAAAGTCATTCTTTATAAAAACTCCTGCATGTTCTTAAACCAATAAAAATGATATTACTTTCTTGATTGTTTATACAGGGTGTTAATTTTTTGAAAATTAAAAAAATTTACCAGGAGTAAACTACCGTTATTTTGGACGGTATCGAAAAATATTATTTAGAAATGTTGTTTAGAATTGCAGAAAATGCGTAAGTTTTAGTTTAATTTCTGAATATAAATAAAAATAGCTGACAAATCAAACAAGGTTAACACAAACAAGTGTTTGGTAAGTTTGACAACAATTAATTATAATTGTAATATTTATAGCAAATAAGAAAAAAGTATCAAAAAAACCTCAACACCAGTGTTACAAGAAGTAACTTAAGAAAAAATCATTCAAACGTATTTCTACCTACTTCCGCGCAAATTTCTACTCTTATAAATTCTCTACAGACATTTTGTATCTGCTGAAGAATATTGGCAATGATCTTTAGCTCGTCTACGTTGTTATCCAGGTGCTCCGCATAAATTTTCTGTTTCAGATAGCCCCATAAAAGAGGTCCATAATTGTTATATCTGGATTCCTTGGAGGCTATAGAACTGGACCATTTATTCCTATCCAGCGGTCACCGAATTCCTCATTTAGCCGTTCTCTAATCATTACAGTTGAATGGAACGGGTGGCCAATGGCCATCTTATTGAAAATATAACTGTCTTCTATTAGCTAACTGCATATTGTTTAAACGATCAAGAAAAAATGTATTCAGCAGCTCAAGGTAATGTTGATTTAAGTTTCCGTAGATGAAGTACGGTCCGATTATTCCAAAATAAGTGACAGCACATCAGACATTCACTTTTCTTGAATACTGACGTCTACAGTTAATTCTAAAATTAGGATTTTCCCTTGCCCATTACCTACAGTTTTGAGAGCTGACTATTTGTAATGAAGGTAGCCTCATCTGAAAAAATTATTTTGTGGGAAAATAGTTTCTATTCATGAAATGCTGTTCTCCGATCCACATACAAAAATATAATTTTTTTGACATCGTCTTTTTCTTCCAGTGTGGATGAATTTTGGTTATAGGCATGAATCTTGTTAAATTTTATAATTCTCTGTATTTTAATTTGCTACAGTTTTCCATTTGGGAATCCCTTTTTCTTAATGAGATTTTGGAGTTGTCTCGTACAGACTGTAGAATTATGGCAGCATCATTCTTTCCTTCATTAAAAATGATTTTTACTCTTTTTTTATTTGCGAAACTACCGGTAGTAGTAAACTTCTATATTATTAGTTTTATGCCTCTCTCAATTCATCTTCAAATTTTCTTTTTGACTCTTGAGAATGAAATCTCTTCACGAAAACTGTAGCATTTAACAATAAACACTTTTTGTTCAAGAGTTAGCATATTAATATTTTGGTTACTTGGAGAAAATGACTTAAATGAAATTGACATTAGCAAATTATTTACATTAACAATTATCTATTTGTTGTCATAACTACCAACATATATTTATTATTAAAACTCACTATGAACTATTTGTGTGTACTAACCTTGTTATTTGATTTGTAAACTATTTATTTTTCTTTATTTTCAGAAAACAAACTTAAATTTCAAATTTAGACGTGTTGGGAATTCTAAACAACATTTCTAAATAATTGTTTTTTCATGCCGTCAAAAATAACGGTAGTTTACTCTTGATCAATTTTTAAAATTTTCAGAAAATTAAACACTACAAAAAATCAAGAAAATAAAATCATTTTTATTGGTTTAAGAATAAGCAGGAGTCTTTATAAAAACGACTTTTTTTCATAAACCCACAAATAAAAATAATTTCCCACTTCAGTACTCTATCGTGGGGGCACACTGTACTATATATGACGACAAAATTTGGGGATAATAAGTTGGACAACAACAGATATGTATATTATAATTGACCAACTTCGGTCATATATATTGGCAAAGTCAAAGTGGTAAAAATTTTCATATGTACACAATTACACATTTGCACAAGTTACAATTTTTTTAAAAAATAACTTCTAACTATAAGACACTTTTTACACTATTTGTCAAACCAATGGAATTCTAGTTTAAAGGTAAAATATTTTTATTATTATTGTTTTTTATTATATTTTTTTGCATATCTTAAATAATACATGGTTAAAGGGTCTAACAACCTTCATTACCAAGATATAGGGTATATTATCGATTTTGCCTATTCCTTTTTTAAGCCAAAGCAGACGACCTACTCTGTAAAAAAATCGGATATTCAAGGTATGTTTTACTCAATTTACCGAATCGGGCCTGAGCCTATGTTAGGCATTACAAGAAGGCAGGTCATAACGGCCCTCAATGAATGAGCCCACGAGACACTGAGGAAGCACTGGAGGACCAACAGGGCCTGCAGGTAAACTTGAGATTTTGTGACGGGGTCGAACAAATCGAGATCGGCCTGGTTATTGGGCCGGAGTCGAAAGACTCTGAATCTTTTAATCGGAGTTCTGACAGGCCACTGCAGACTTAGTGGACATATTTCATTGATAGCTATTGAGGAAGACCCTACATGTCCAGGATGCGGGAATGGTGAAGAAACATCTTACCAGTTCCTGGCGGACAGTGTGAAGCATTTGGGCGCCTGAGAGTATCTTCAGTTCTAAGGCGCGTCTAAGGAGATGAGCTTCCTCACAATGCGTGACATCTTCACCTTCATTAGAAGATCGGAAAGATTCGACGAGGGGAGCAATACACATGGCTGAGGGGGACAACTGGGGGTTGGTAAAAAGGACCCGTCTGCGGCATACTTGCCAGGCGTCAGCCTCCCCTCATCATTATCATTAACAAATCGGTTAACATATTGTCACGTGGTGACTTGACTTAGCGAAGGGATTGATCACCCCCACGTTTCTTACGTTGGTTTAGATTAATATGAAGCAGCATTAAATGTTCAGGTATTAAAATGTTTAAATGATTTAAATATTACTTACTTGGCAACGGAGAGGTATCTTTAGTATTTTTGGTTGATACGTGAATGGGAACAAAATAAGATATAGTGGAAAAATACAACAATTTGGAACACACTTTATTCAATAATCGTTAAAGCAAATACAAGAAGATAAAATATACTTACACCTAATATCACACAACTACACTCCACCCCCGGCCAAGCCGCGCGCCTGGACGGGGAGACATGTCACCCTAAAGACACCCTTTTGCCAAGACAAAAACAACAGAAGCAACTGACTAGAATTTCTCCTTTAATTATTGATTTCGTCTTCAATTTCATTCATTTCAGCATTAGGAAACTTTGGCTGTTCAGGTCATTGCATTGTTATAGTTTATGCTATATCATCAACTTTGTTTATCATTATGAAATGCTCTACTTTATATCGTATGTTGAAACTATATCTTTAATAAAAATTCATATACTGTGTGTTCTAATAAAAAAGATCTTAAAAATTATTAATTAATGCAATTTACTATAATGGTATATCCTTTTGTGTGACACATCTCCCCGCCTATGAAAGCTAGACCCTAGCTTTTAAATTGGAACCAAGACAAAACAGACAATAATAAAAAAATCAAACAATTTATCAAATAAATAAATACACCAATGTAATATGGGAAAAAGAATGTTATGAATTCATCTCTATAAATATATTCTTTGTACGGACAAGCATACATTGAAGTAAAATATTTGCATTACTGAACTATAGAGCAATTCGGCTATTTTCACTTACAACTAAAAAATAATGTAAATAAAACCTTTGATACTTAAGACATGTTTGTACATAACTGTAATTTAAGGTTAATTGAATTTGGTAATATTAAATTTTCAAATAAAAAGTTAAATAACACGAATCGTAGTAATAATAATAGCCATGATACGAGTAAAATCTTAGTTATATAAACTTGTTTTAATTATGCTTAAAGTTTGTAAATCAAATGTTAATAAAAATGTTTTGGGCAGCAATTAAATATTGTCTCACACTGCAAAAGTCGTTTGTACAAAATTGTTATAACACGAATTTCTCTAATTTTGTTCGACCACACTTATACTATCGTCCTTTTACGATCCAAATTCATTCGGAAAATAGTCAGAATGTATTCAGGAGGGTTCAAAACGTATATATCAATCAAAATCTCGAGGTCGAAAAAAATCACGGTTACTATACTTCCTTATATTTATTTATTTATTTATTTATTTGGATACTACCACCCAACAGGTAATCATTTACAGGGTGGGAACATTACAATGAAGAATGTGAACATTATAATAAACAGGCATTGCAAAATAACAACATGCATTACAATAATAAAAAATAACAATAATAAAAACAATAACAACAACAATAATAATAATAATAAAAACAAAAAGAATATTAATAACAATAAAATAAAGTAAAATAAAAAAAACACATTAAAATAGAACTACAGTAGAATAGTGTATAGCGAAAGTTATAAATTATAAGTCAAGTTGTTTCATTGAACGAATGCTACAGTTGAATATATCAAGCTGATCTTGCAGTAGATTATAATTTCTACACATAAAATACAAAGGAGAGAATTTTAATAAATTAGTTCGAGGTGTAGGAAGATAAAATGTTTCGCAGTTTCGACTTGTCATACGAGGTACATGAAAATGTAGTTGCTCCAAAATGAGAGGGCAATCGAACATGTTATGCATAATTTTGTAAAGAAGGATTAAGGAATGTGTTATTCTTCTATTTTCCAAATTTGACATGTGAAATCTTTCCAACATCACATTTTGCGGATATCCAATTATTGGATAAATATTATCTTCAATAAAGCACAAATATTTATCAAAACGGCGCTGAATATTCTCAACATTATTTATATAAATGGCATATCCTGGGGACCATATCAACGAGCAGTATTCCAATTTTGAACGTACGAATGAATAGTACAGCAGTTTCATAATATCAGTATTATTAAACCCTTTGCAATTTCTAATTATAAAACCTAAACTTTTTAGTGCCGATGCGACAGTAAAATTAATATGTTCCTTAAAACTTAAACACTTATCAAATATAACTCCAAGATCCTTTACTGTATCCGGTCTCTGCAAGATTTGATCGTTTATATGATAATCGTAGTTGATAGGGTTACGCATTTTAGAGAAGGTGAATGAGTTACATTTAGATATGTTGAGAGGCAAGTTATTAGATAGGCACCAGTCATTTACCATGTTCAGGTTATTCTGAAGATTTTCACAATCTTGTTCGTTTTCTATGACACAATATATTTTTAAATCATCGGCATATAAGAGACTCTCTACATTAAGATTATCTGCAATATCATTTATAAAAACAACAAACATAAGCGGGCCCAGTACAGAACCCTGGGGTACACCGGAGGTGGCTAGGACGTCAAACGACTTGTAACCACGGTATTCAACATACTGACGTCCTATTCTCTAGATATGAAGAGAAAAATTCTAACTGCATCAATGACAGTCCAAGCTTACTCAATTTGTCTAATAGAGTACAGTGATCCAGGCGATCAAAGGCTTTGGAAAAGTCAGTGTAGATAATATCGACTTGCCTATTTGCATCCAGTTCCTTAGAAATGAATTGCGTGATGCATGCAAGATTAGTTTCGGTAGATCTACCGGGAACAAAGCCATGTTGGTTACAAATAATTTGGCCATGTACGTGATTGGATAATGACATATGCAAAAGTAATCTCAAACACTTTAGCGAAATTGCAAATATTTGTAATGGGTCTATAATTTTCAGCCACACACTTGTTGTCTTTTTTTGAAAAACGGGACATAAGCGCGAATATTTCCACACATCAGGAAATGTACGCGTTTTTAGTGACAAATTAAATATTGTTGTGAGAGGCCGGCGAAGATGGCTGCGCAGTCTTTGACGATAAATGCGGGAATATTATCAGGTCCTTTGGTAAGCTTAAGCTTGATTTTTCTTTAATGATTTAAGTACTTCTGTTTCGGAAAATGACGTTAGAGACAAATTGGTGCTGTTACTACTGACGTTTTCATAGGAATGATATTTATCTTCATTTATGTTGGGTTTTAAATATGCAGATTGAAAAAAGTTAGCGAAGGCATTGACAATATCCTGGGGATTCGTGCATTGAGTATCATTATACGTAATATTATCGGGAATGGAACTGCTACCTCTTTTACCGTTAATGTAAGACCAGAATTTTTGCGGATCACTTTTTATGTTTTCTTGTATTTTCAGCAGATAGTTTTCATGCGCCTGTCTTAACTCATCCTTTATCTTTTTTTCTTATATCACTAAACTCCCTATAGATATTGGTATTTTTTGTTTGTTTACATTTTTTCCATAGAATACGTTTTTTCTTTATGTCTCGTACTATGTTATTCGTGTACCACGGGGGATATTTAGATTGTCTAGGAACATACTTGGGAACGGTTTTATCAAAGATTTCAGTCAATTTTGAGTAAAATTCAGAGCATGCAATATTAATATCTTTTAGTTCATTTAAGAAGGACCAGTCTGTTTCGAATAAAATCTGGTATAGTTGAGGAAAATCTGCTTTTTTAAAATTGTAGCTTTCTGTTGGGTTACACGGGAAATTTTCGGACTGAGAAGTATTTATTGTTATTGATATATCCAAGGGTGGATGGTATGAATCTTCAGTCAGTAGACACTCTAGAGATCTCGTAACACGGCAATCTTTGTTTGACAATACTAGATCTAGTGTAACGTTATTGACATTTGTAACAGTGTTAAATTGCGTAATATCAAGATATTAGGAAAACTGGCGCAGAGAGTTTGCACGTATGCTTGAAACGATGCTAGTGTTATTGTATTCTGGAATATTGAAGTCTCCTATAAAATAAACGTCACCATCATTTAAATAATCAAGTGATTCAAGCATCTCAAACAGAACTGCATATGAACCGCTGGATATATTTGGTGGTATATAAATAACCAAAATAAAAGAGTTTGGAAGTTAATTGATATTTTAATACCAACTATGTCAATTTGAGGAAGAAATTCTCGAATAAATTTGAGATCAAGTTCAACATATGTATATTTTTTATGTAACGCAATTAGTACGCCGTCGCCTTTACTTTTATTCGTTTCTACAAAGTTACGATCACACCGTACGATATTGTAATTAGGGGACAGAATTTCCGTATTTGAGATTGGCGAGTCTAACCAAGTCTCTTGTAAAGGTAAATATATCGTATTGACATGTAAATGCCATTGTGTGCGTATCATGGAATTTTGTGTTTAAACCGCGTACATTTTTGGTAATATATTTCCATGCCAGGAGTTAAAGACGAGGAAGATGCTTGCGTAGATAAATTACGACTAGGGGGTATGGGTATTACTTGATAATGTATTAGTGTCACCTGCTAGCTACGCGGAGGACATTTTTACCTTTAATTCGTCGATATGATGTTTGTATACAAAACAATTATGATCCCAAGCAGCATGTTCAATATTAAGCTCCGTTTTGTTAGCATTTGAATAGTCTATACAGTTGACACATTTTAAGGTTGTAGAGGTGCAGTTATTTACGTTGTGTTCACCAGCACATTTTGGGCAACGTACTGCAGATTTGCATTGGCCTGACATGTGATTGAACCCATTGCATGTAAAACAGCGACGTATTTCAATCGAATCGTAAACACTACATAAATCATATCCTACAAATAACTTACCATCTCCGATTGACATTACTTTATATTAGGTATAAGAAAGTAAAAATAACGAAATACATCTTAAATTTATTTTACTCCTATGTATAAACATATGACATAAACTATTTTTTCATATACAGATTAATTAATTACATTACCTGTTGAAATATATATGTGTACATGTTCTAAAAAAGACTTTGGAGAAAATTAATTATTATACACTTTTTCTCTTTAAAAACAATACACTTTTTTCCAATTTTTTCCCGATGTTGCTTTAATCAAGTTAATAAATGAAAGTAGAACAATTTCTCGTAATCGGAATTTTGTATACCTACTTATTAAAAAAACTTAGTCTATTCAAATGAATTAAACAAAATACTTTGCTTTACTTTCACAATTTTGGTCTTAACTGCTGGTGAAAACCGGCGGTCAAAAAATTACTACTACTAAATTGAATGTGAGTTTTTTATTTAAAATTTTACCACACTGTAAAAAAAATAACCATTTCTTAATTACTTGCAAATACTATTCCATAAAATCTAAACTTCCTTTTGATATGTTACATAATTAAATTCTGTTACTTTTATAAAAAAAATTCCACCGCGTGAGTTGTGGGTGATTGCTTTTGTCACTTTTCACGTGGGTACTTCTTTTTTCTTCATACTACACCAAACCAATACAAATAAAATAATATTAAGGAATCTAACCCGAATCAAATATATATATATATATATATATATATATATATATATATATATATATATATATATATATATATATATATATATGCATGCGTGTGTCTGTGCTTATGTCACGGTCTGTTGCACCCATCTCCTGATTTCGAGGGCGACTCCCGTGTACTTGGTCCTATTAGATCAGCTCTGGTTGGTTCCTCTTCGTGTTTCAGTTCGAGTAACCAGAAGCCGCAGTAAGCAGTTATCTGTTAGAACCTGAAGATGGCAGATGAGATTCTGCCGAAACGTCGTTCAGACAACCACGGTCCCTCTCGGGGCCTATCACCTACGCGGGAGTATACCCGGAAAACGAATTTAACATTCACCACCCGCGAAAACCTGAAAAACAACATATATATATATATATATATATATATATATATATATATACAGTATGTCCGCAGATGGGGTTTTACAAAAGGTGTAATGGCTGAAATTTGTAACTTTTCGAGAAAATGTTATTCTTTTTATTTTTTTAAATGTTAACTATCGAGCAAAGAATTTTTTTAGTACAATGTTATGGAGAAGGTAAAAGTTCATACCGTTACGTTATTAAAAAATTTAGTCAGAGATTTCCCAATGTGTATGTTTCGAGAATGGCAGTTCATAAATTGGTCAAAAATTTAAAAAAAAACTGGTTCAGTGCTTGACGTAAAGAAAGAGAAGAAAAAATATGATCAAAATGACGCTACCACATTATTAACGTTGGCATCTGTTGCTGGAAATCCCAAAATTTTGTTGAGAAATCGAGCCCGGCATTTGGAGGTGGTTAAAAAAAAAGTTGCATCCAAAAATTTTTGAAAGAATATAAAATATTTCCATACAAACCACATTTTAACCATACCTTAGAAGAAGGGGATGAAACAAAACGACTAGATTTCTGTTTACGGGTAGGAAATGAAATTTTAAGTGGCAACATGAATTTTTATAAATTTGTTGTTCTCCGACAAGTCGACTTTTTCAACAAATGGGACTGTAGCTTCACAAGATGTAAGGTATTGGAGTGTGACCAACCCCGAATTTAGAATTTCTACCGGAAGGCAATATTTAAAAGAAGTAAATGTCTGGTGCGCTATTTCGTATCATGGTATAATAGGGCCATACTTTTTGAAAATACGTGCAATAGTAACTCTTATTTACATATGCTTAATACATTTTTTTGATCAGTTAGAAGCCTTGCCGTTGGAATATCGTAATAGAATGTATTTTCAGCAGGATGGATGTCCACCACATCATGCCTGCGTCGTACGTAATTGGCTTAATAAAAAATTTGAGCAAAGGTGGAATGGACGAGGCGGTCCAGTTTTGTGGCCCCCAAGAAGTCCAGATTTGACAATTGCGGATACATTTTTCTGGGGGCGTCTAAAACAAATTACCTACCGACAACCCATAGACAACGACGTTTAAATTCTAAAACAGCGCATTTCGGCAACTGTGCAATCAATTTCCATTGAGGAAGTTAGAAGTAGTTTTGACAACATTAGAAAATAAATGGAAACATGCGATCAATTTGGTGGAGGAATTTTTAAATTGTGATATTTAATAAAGTCAGAAACTTCAAATATGTATGCACTTTTATAAAATCAAAATTGTTTATCAGGTATTTATTCTCATTGTTCGATTGCAATTAGCTAAATAAAAATTTTACAAAAACCGACTAGTATTTTACTAGAAATTCACTAATTTCGGAAACATTGCAATATTCAAATGAAATTTTGGACTTGGACAGACCATGTAATTAGAAACAACTTTTTTTATTTCACATTTTGTTCCAAAATAAAAAAATAGAACCAGTTTACTCTTACGGAATTTTAAGTTTTTGTAATTTTTGATCACCCCGTATAAAAAATATAATTTTTTGTGAACGTCACTACTATTTTTTAGGCAAGCAAAAACTTTTATAAAGAATAACATTTTCTCGAAAAGTTAAAAATTTTAGCCATTACACCTATTGTAAACCCCATCTGGATTGTCTGTTTTAATGCAACTTAAAACAGACAATCCAATAACATGTAACAAAATTTAAAACAAATACATAATAATTAATAGTTTCTCTGATGATGGTGTAATAAACTGAAACGTAGAAAAAAACTAAGAAAATTAGTTATACCTGACCGAAATCCCCACAAAAAAAACTATCAGATATTATATATATATATATATATATATATATATATATATATATATATATATATATATATATATGTATATATATATATATATATATATATATATATATATATATATATATATATATATACTGGGTTTTTCACTTAAAACTCCGCACGCCAATATCTCGAAAACGAATAGAAATATTTAATTTCTGTAAAAAGTAGTCAACGTATGGGGTCAAGTAGATATTTTTCAAAGTTTAAAAATTTCGACGCCTACTAAGAGCTAAGCGTCGCGACGCGTCGAAAATATAAATCGATTGCATTGACTTCGAAATTACGCGCATGCGAAAGTACATGTTATTTATAAACTTTTTTGTTATTTACTCGAACTTATTCATTTTACTCATTTCTGAGTTATACCGGTTTATAGTAAACATTTCTTGATTGACAAAAAATGCGATTACGGATGATTTTTACAAGAATGCCATGAAAATTAGTTATTATGGCAACCATTGTTATCGCAATTGTTTTAAGTGCAATTACAAGCGATAGATATTGCCATTGCTGTGTCAAAGATATTGTCACATTTTGTCACAATAAATATTCAAATTTGTTCGGTTTAAGCAAAACTAACAATAATTATATGAAAATGGTTCACTTTAGCAATGAGGAAAAATTAGGCATGTTACTGGTGTTGGGAGAATGCAAGTCCAATTGTAGACAAGCAAAAAGAGTTTACGCACAGCGTTATCCGCATAGAAGAGTCTCTGATGCAAAAACCTTTCAAAGTTTATGTACTAACCCTAAGAGATTATGGCAGCTTCGTAAAACCTAAGAGAAATAGAGAAAAGACGACTACAAATAATGATAAAATACTGCTGCTGTAATTCAGCAGGTTGTTAATAACCCCAAGATATCCCTATCAAAAATAAAAGAAAATACCGGTGTTTCCATAAGTTCATCGTGGAGAATTCTAAATAGAAACTATTTTCGCTCTTACAAAACTAAACTAGTGCATAAATTAGAACCAGGTGATCCCACTAGAAGAATGGATTTCTTGGCAAGATTTGCCGATTTGTATAGCCAAGATGCAAATTTTCTCTTGAAAATTCTATGGAGCGCCGAAAGTCGATTCCATAATAATGGAATCGTGAACAGACACAACTGTCGTTTTTGGTCCGAAAACAATCCTCGTTGGATTACAGAAAGAGGTAATCAGCGAATTTTTGGCATCAATGTTTGGTGCGGCATATTAAACGGATTCCTTATTGGACCTCACTTTTACGAAGGCACTTTAAATTCAGATCGCTATTTAAGATTTCTTCAAACTACACTTCCGGAACTGTTAGAAGAAGTGCCCTTTGAGACCAGAATGAATATGTGGCTACAGCAGGATGGAGCGCCTCCACATAATGCCCAAATTGTAACGAGGTATTTAGACAGAGAATACCCCAATAGATGGTTTGGTACTAATGGACCGATAAGGTGGCCGGCGAGGTCCCCGGACATTATACCACCCGATTATTTTCTTTGGGGTCGCCTAAAGGACGTTGTCTATGAAGAACCTATCGAAGATATGGTTCATTTTATTAACAAAATTAGTGCAGCGTGTGCCGCTATTACAAGAAGGACGCTCCTACAAATGACCCAAGCTCATCTGTTGAAAGTTGTATTCGAGCAGATGGACATAATTTTGAACAAAATTTTTAATTTGTTTTATCATGTACTTAATTGCAATAATAATTTTGTTTATTAGTTTAACTCAGAAATGAGTAAAATAAATAAGTTCGAGTAAATAACAAAAAAGTTTATAAATAACATGTACTTTCGCATGCGCGTAATTTCAAAGTCAATGCAATCGATTTATATTTTCTACGCGTCGCGACGCTTAGCTCTTAGTAGGCGTCGAATTTTTTAAACTTTGAAAAATATCTACTTGACCCCATCATTGACTACTTTTTACAGAAATTAAATATTTCTATTCGTTTTCGAGATATTGGCGTGCGGAGTTTCAAGTGAAAAACCCTGTACATATATATACATATATATATATATCTATATATATATATACATATATATATATATATATATATATATATATATATATATATATATATATATATATATATATATATATATATATATATATATATATATATATATATATATATATATATATATATATATATATATATATATATATATATATATATATATATATACAGGGGTGGTCCGAAGTTTACCTGACAAACTTCGACACGTGATAGAGGGACTTAGAATAAGCCGAAAAGTTCCTATCAACTTACATCCTTAGGGGATTGCTAACAAAGATACAGGATGTTAAAATTTTGTGAAAAACAAAAAAATTTTTTAATAACTCTAAAATTACGAAAGCTATCGACTTGAAGTTTTAGGGGCGGTGACGATTTTTAAGTCTCTATTGTTTCAAAAAATCTTATCTTTGTACTGCCTCCAGTGGCGCCGCCAGAGGGTGGGGGAGATGAATTTTTCGCCGAAACTATGTTACGCCACTGTTTTGTGCAGTTGATTTTGAGATTGTTCGATTAAGTGTTCAATTTGGAAGAAAGGAGGTATCTTTTAATTTTTTCGTACAACACTTACTTTTCGAGTAAAATAGTAAAAAGCATTTTCATGACTAAACTTTATTGAAAGTTTATCATTTATTTCATAAATTATACAGAACTTATGTAAAAACTAAGAACATAAATAAAACTCATTACCAAACAGTGAAACACAGGAAATTAAAGAAGTTGCTCAAATTGGAGCTCATTCACTTCAATACATTTGTGACACCTCTGAATTGTGGAATTGACAGCAGCGGATACTTGATGATGATTTTCCCTCATCTCGTTGCAAGCTTGTTGGATACGCTCAAGTAGCTGATCTCGCGTTGTCACCGGTGTAGCATAAACTTTTTCTTTTAAATAACCCCACGTATAAAAGTCTAAAGGCGTGAGGTCTGGTGATCTTGGTGGCCAGGCCACCGGACCTCTTACAATATTCTCCTGGGCGTTATAATTGTTTCCCACACGACCTATCCATCTCTCAGGATAATTAGCGTCCAACCATTCACGCACCACCCGTCCAAAATGCGCCGGTGCTTCATCCAACTGTATCCAACTTTCATTTCGTACATTAAGAGGAACATCTCCCATTATTTCGAGAAGGTCATGAGTGAGGAAATCCCGAAACAATTCTGCATTTAGCCTAGGCGGCAAGAAGTGTGGGCCACAAATGTTGTTGCCAATAATACCCAACTAAACATTTACACTAAATTCATTTTGAAATGATCGAAGGCGGGTTTGGTGAGGATTTGCGTGTGCCCAAGCATGCATATTATGGTGATTCACTACTCCAGCTCTGGTAAACGTCGCCTCATCGGTCCATAATATTTTTCTTAAGAATTCGGGATTCCCCCTTACAGAGTTAATTAGCCAACGACAAAAATGTAAACGCTTCTCTGTATCACCGGGATGTACATTTTGTACGGGATATAAATGATAAGCTTTTCTGTGGTCTCGATGTAATACTCGTAGCACTTTAGACTTGGATGTTCCTAATTGTTGTGCTGCCCTGCGAGAACTCAAAATTGGATTTTCGCCAAAAGCTCTAAGAATTCTTCCGTTTCCATTTCTTCCAATATTTCTTCGATCTTCATTTCTATTTTGTCGGTTATCTCGCAATCCCTTTTCGCAAAAATTGCGATGGGTGTCTGTAAAAACTTGAACATTTGGTCGTCTCCTATTTGGATATTGTACGAAAAAACTAAAAGAATACCTTCTTTCTTCCAAATTGAACACTGAATCGAACAATCTCAAAATCAACTGCAAAAACAGTGGCGTAACATAGTTTCGGCGAAAAATTCATCTCCCCCACCCTCTGGCGGCGCCACTAGGAGGCAGTACAAAGATAAGATTTTATGAAACAATAGAGACTTAAAATCATCACCGCCCCTAAAACTTCAAGTCGATAGCTTTCGTAATTTTAGAGTTATTAAAAAAATTGTTTGTTTTTCACAAAACTTTAACATCCTGTATCTTTGTTAGCAATCCCCTAAGGATGTAAGTTGAAAGGAACTTTTCGGCTTATTTTAAGTCCTTCTATCACGTGTCGAAGTTTGTCAGGTAAACTTCGGACCACCCCTGTATACATATATATATATATATATATATATATATATATATATACATGTATATATATATATATATATATATATATATATATATATATATATATATATATATATATATATATTAATATATATATATATATATATTAATATATATATATATTAATATATATATATATATATATATATATATATATATATTTAAAACAAATACCTAATAATTAATAGTTTCTCTGATGATGGTGTAATAAACCGAAACGTTTGAAAAAAAATAATAAAATTAGTTATACCTGACCGAAATCCCCACAATTTAATTTTTCTTTGTCATTTCGGTCAGGTATAACTAATTTTATTTTTTCTCTAACATTTCGGTTTATTACACCATCAGAGAAATTATTAATTATTAGGTATTTGTTTTAAATTTTGTTACATGTTATTGGATTGTCTGTTTTAAGTTGCATTAAAACAGACAATCCAATAACATGTAACAAAATTTAAAACAAATACCTAATAATTAATAGTTTTTCTGATGATGGTGTAATAAACCGAAAAGTTAGAAAAAAAATTATAAAATTAGTTATACCTGACCGAAATCCCCACAAAAAAAACTGTCAGATATTTTTTGAAATTAATGGTCAAGAAAAATAAATATATACAGGGTGAGCCACGGTGGGTGGAGTAGTAAAAGTATATGGAGAACGGATGAACCGATTGCTTTGAAATTTTGGTTACCAAGATAATCTAGTATGATCTCTCCAACTAAAATATTTTCGAAATTGCGGTGTTGCCACTTATACGTAAAACTGGCAACATCTTCGTTATTTTAAATGAAATACCCTATATATTTTTGCACTTTTTGTATCAACGTATCTTTCTGAGTAACTTTTGTTAATTTTTCCCTATACCTATCTCAAGCCGTTTTCGAGATAATAATTCTTTTCTGAATTTATTGCCAAAAATTTGACTTTAAGTTAATCGTGTTTTCTCCTACCTACGCAGCAATTAAAAGATAATTTTTTAGTTGCGGCTAGGCAAGGCCTGAGGGCATCTCCTCGATTAATCAAATGTTTCGAATAATAACAGGGTGAGTTAGGGAACGCTTTCTATAAGTGACTTAGAAAAATGCACGAAAGGCAATTTTTTTAAATAGAATGCCTTGTATATTATTACTAATTCGGAAAGGCGATACATTTACCTATTTAAAAAGGTAATATACTCTATACCTAATGCGCACCGTTTTCGATTTATGGGCACTTTTCTGTAACCTTACCAAGAATATTAGTCTTTTGGTATATCATAACGGGTGGGCCATGAAATTTTTGTTTTGTCATTTTGTAATGACAACAGATGTTATTTTTCTAAATAAATTTGACGTTAATAATATTTGCACCTAATTTGAATAGCTGTAGCACAAATATGGCAGAAAATAATTATACAAACACAGTTTTAATGAATTTGTTTATTATCCATGGAGAGTGCAATAAGATTATCAGCAGAACTTGTAGAAGATTTAATGAGAAATATCCGAATTTGCCGCAGATGAACAACAGAAAGTTTTTACGAATTTTATAAATTTTGGTTCATCATTAAGAGAACTATAACAGTGTCAGGATTAGGAAAAAATAATAACTAAGCAGCAATAACAGTAATAAATATAAATATATATATATATATATATATATATATATATATATATATATATATATAACAAAGAATTATTATCCCTTTCTTCCTATATATATATATATATATATATATATATATATATATATATATATATATATATATATATATATATATATATATATATATAGTTAAATTCGTTCTCCGGGTATACTCCACGTACAGGTGATAGGCCCCGAGGGGGACCGTGGGTTGTCTGAACGACGTTTCGGCGGGGGCTCATCTGCCATCTTCGGGGGGTCTAACCGATAACTGCTTACTGCGGCTTCTGGTTACTCGAACAGTTCGAGTAACCAGAAGCCGCAGTTAAGCAGTTATCGGTTAGAACCCGAAGATGGCAGATGAGATTCTGCCGGGACGTCGTACAAACTACGGTCCCTCCCCTCGCCTACCAGGGAGTTACCCGGAGAACGAATTTAACATCACCACCCGCGAAAACCTGAAAAACAACATATATATATATATATATATATATATATATATATATATATATATATATATATATATATATATGGGACAATCCGCGTCAACCGGATCAGAGCTACGACCAAAATTAGGAGCAACCAAAAAAATCGACCAAGGACTCATTTTAAAGCTTAGAGTGTCTACTTTCAAATGCCGAGTGCGCCTTGAAAAATCCAATATGGCAGCTTCAATATGGCGGCCGAAAGCCGGAGAAAAATCGAGAGTCCAGCAAAGAAAGCTTGTAAAAATAAAAATTCGCAACCGATCGGGTCATTTCTTGTCTCAAATTGTAGCTGATGGACGCCCCTAAATAGCTGGCGTGGTAGGTTGACAAAATCCAACATGGCGGATACAATATCGCGGTCAAAAAACCAATATGGTGGCCGAATTTTTTGAAAATCAACCCGGTTTGCACCAAATTTGGTATACGGGAGTTTTGTATGTCACTGATCACGAATCCGAGGTCAGATTTGGCAAACTCAAGATGGCGGATTCAAGATGGCGGACGAAATTTTCGAAAATCAACCGATTTATACCAAATTTGTTATAAGGGGGTTTTTGGGGTCGCCGATTACGAATCCGAAGTTTGAATGTCAAAATCCAAGATGGCGGACCCAATATAGTGGATTGGGTTGAGTTTCCGCCATATTTGGTCCATCATCTTGAATTTTAAAATTTGACCTCGGATTCGTATTCAGAGATCCCGAAAACCCCTAGTATACCAAATTTGCTGCAAATCTGTTGTTTTTAAAAAATACTGGTTAAGAACATTGTTAAATTTTAATCTGCTGTGTGTCTAATGTCTACATATATGTATATTTCATTGACTTTCAAATTGATTGGTCTTGTAATTGGCATGCCCACAGACGTGGTCTTTAAAAAAAAATTCCTGTTGTGGAATTTCTACATCATTATTTGGCTATTGAGCCCTAAAGAAGTTTATATTAAACGAAACGTAGGCAAGGTAGCGTTTTATTTTAACCTATTGTCCTGGTTCGACAATTTCAACCTGTAGTAGATTAATTACTTAATAGGTAATAAAAAAAAAACTCATAAAAATAATCATTACTGCACATATGCTTCAGTGATTTGCTAAAATTTCAATACTGTTGAGCAATAATTAATTGATTTTGAGCCATGATGAGCCTCGACCTTCATTCTGTAAAAATTTTTAAATTCTTATCACAGATTTATCAGTGACCGCAAAACCCCCTTACATAAAATTTGGTGTCAAGCGACTGATTTTCGAAAAATATCGCCGCCTTATTAGATCAGCCATCTTATATCCGCCACATTGATTTGAGAATTTTGGAAATTTGACCTCAGATTCGTGATCGGCGAACTCAAAAACACCCGAATAACGAATTTGGTACAAATCGGTTGATTTTCGAAAATTTCGTCAGCCATCTTGGATCTGCCATCTTGAGTCTGGCAAATCTGACCTCCGGATTCGTGATCAGTACCCCTAGAACCCCCAAATACCAGATTTGGTGCAAATCGGTTTATTTTCAAAAATTCGGTCACCATATTGGATCAGCCATGTTGGATTTTGTCAACCTACCACGCCAGCTTTTTGGGAACGTCCATCAGCTACAATTTCAGCCAAGATATGACCCGATCGGTTGCGAATTTTTATTTTTACTTCAAAGCTTTTTTACTGGACACTTGATTTTTCTGGGGGGCGCATTGTGGGCCTATAGGGGAGGGTTTTGGGGGGGGGAAAAAGATTGTTTAAGGGTTTGGAAAAGGGTTTTGAAAGGGTTTTATTGGTGCTTTTGTTGGTTGTTTTTGGTTCTTACCAATTTTCTGCCCCTGATCCGGTTGATGCGGTTTTATCTATATATATATATATTTATTTATATAAATTTTTTTAAATTTATACATATATATATATATATATATATATATATTTTTTTATATATATTTATATGTATATATATATATATATATATAAATATATATATACATATATATATATATATATATATATATATATATATATATATATATATGTATATATATATATAATTATTTAAAACTGGTAGACGTAGTGGACGACTAGTTAAAAAAACAAACAGCTTTTTTTATTAATGAGGATGCAGTCCAAATTTTGTTGGATTAATAAAGAATACTCTTTTCTACTATGCCAAGCTTTCGAAAATATTTTATTTTCTTTCTCAAGACTACAAAAGAAGATAAAAAGGGTTCATAATTACATGTAAAAAAATTATAAAAAAGCATTTTTTTACCTTATGCCAGTAAGTTGAGGTTATAAGTTAAAACTAACATCACGTTACACATTAAAAACTTTTCACTATGCAATGTTGACATCTACTTTATGTTTAATACATTTTAATTGCTGCATAATGACCAAATTAATCGAATAATGAATATGGAGATTCAACCCCATAGTGGATGTACTCCACTACTCTAGTACATGTCAACTGGTAATTGGTTCAAATGCAAATTGCTCTACACCAGAAATATTTCATGCCAACTCACCAACAATTCAACCAAAATGTAACTAAAAACCGCGGCCATTTTCAAAATTCTACATTTTATGAAAAGTTTGAATTTATTCAAATTTTTCTTCAGACAGGAGTGCTTGTACTCGGTGGAGTCCACTCAAGGGGCTAGAGAGCCTCCTATATTGTCACTAAGTTATCTAGTTCCTGAGTACACTCCCCCCGAATAGAATCAACCCTCGATCTGATTTAATTTGTGAATTTGTAATGTAAACTTGGTCAGTTTTTTTCCCTTTTGGATCGGTGCCACGGTCTCCGATTCGAACGTATTGTACAGGACCACCCCCATTTATTGTCACAGGGTTAATTCCCAGCAACACGTTGAAACCAACACTGAAGCAACGAACCAAAACGGAAAAAACTGTCCGTAACTCAATTTATTCAACTAAAAGGTGAAGTCTTCGCTGTTAGAAATGTCAAAAGGTGTATTCAACCCCCTATAGTTGTCACTGGGTCTTTTTTGCCCTTTGTATACTCCTATCAACGTGTCTTTCACTATTTATTTTCTTTCAAACACCGAAGTAAAATATATTACACTTCCTCTTCCCTATGTAACTAGTTAAAAGAATGTAAAATAGAATTTTCTTCCTCTTTTCAGTTGTTTATTAGGTTAGTTTTCCCTGAACCCGGTATTGCGGCTCCTGACCAGACGTCCTGTTGGAATTCAACCCCCCAATGATTGTCACAGGGTTGATTCCCAACACCACGTCATATGGTAAGGACAGCAACACCGAATTCAGCGACACCTCTCCATATTATTTTACTTTAATTGTTAATTGATAAATTAAGTTAAGACCAAGAAGAAAAATATACTATACTTCCTTCCGTGGATCAAGTTCCGAGAAAATATCACCATTGCCTATAAGAGGTATGGTTGGATTGCAGTAGAGATTCCACCCTGAGTAGTGAATTGTCACTTATCCCCTATTCAATGTGCCACTCTACTGCCCCCCTAAAGTAAAACAAAAGTTACAAAATGTTTTTTAAAAATTATTAGTAAATTGTCAAAATTAAATGATAACCATTATGTTCCCCATCCCCTATTAGTTTCATCATTGTGGAACCCAAATCTCCAGACAGGAGTACAATCAAGGATGACCACCCTATTTTTTTTTGTCACTGAGTTCATCCTTGACAACAAACCTAACAAGAGACAAACGTCCCACACTCATGGAACCAGATTTAAAACTGTGGATTATTTTTACCCCTTTAGTTTTGTCATTTTGGGACCCAAGTCCTCAAGTTGAAATACAATCAGGGATGATGTAAAAAACTTCATTCCTGACAACAGACCCACCAGGGACAGACATCCCAAGATGGCAAAACCTAATTTGAAAATGTGGTTTAATTGTTTATGTGAAGCAAATATGAATAAATACTACTCAAACTATCTATATCAGTTCTCCTATTCATTGTATTATTTTCCTTATTAATTTCTACCATTTCAAGGAAAAGTCTTTTTTTTAAATTAGTTTCTACATTTAGAATTTTCGGTTGGTTAAAATTTATCTTATGTCCAGTAGCAATTGAGTGGTCTGCTAATGCACACGACAGTTTGCCATTTCTACAATCACTTTTTATGTAATGTAATACGTGATTGGAGCGACTGTGACGTTTGACCTATGTATTTCTTCTCGCAGTTGTGACAAGGAATACTATATACAACATTCGATTTTTTAAGAGCATCATCTTTGTGCTTCACCTTAGTATAAATAGTGCTGAGTGGTTTTGCTGTTTTTTGGGCAATTTTTATTGATGGTTCATGTGCGAAAATATTAATAATTTTCGAAGTTAAATCCTTGATATATGGTAAGGACCCATATCTCAATGTAATATGTCCGTCAGTATTATTATTGCTATTATTATTGTTACCATTTACATGCAGTGTGTTAAAAAGTAACTTCTTCAATAGTTTTGGTGGGTACGAATTATCTAACAGTAAATTGTATAAGATTTTGATATTCTTTTCTACCAGGGAGGGGTGTGAAATTTTTTTTAATTCTATTTTTTTAACGCCAGCACTAGGTTTATTTTCATTTTCTCATTATGGTGAGATATGTAATTCATATATCTCCCAGAACTGGATGGTTTTCTATACCAGTCGAGGATGACAGTATTATCCTGTCTCCTTATAACATGTGTGTCCAGAAACGGAACTTTATTGTCTGTTTCTTTTTCAACAGTAAATTGAATGTGTGGGTTATAATTGTTAAAAATTTCCAGCACCCTGTCAATACTATCCTCTGGTAAAGCACAAATTATATCATCCACGTATTTTTTTAAAAAACTCAAACTGAAACGGGAGATCTCTTAGACATTCGTCTAACAGGTCGTCCATAACATATTGAGCTATTATGGGCGAAACTGTTGCACCCATTGGTGTACCTAAAACTTGTTTGAAGAAGTCACCTTCAAACACACAGTATGTTGTATCAAAAATAAAACCAACTATTTCTATAAATTTATCATATGTCATATGACAAAAAGCACTTATTGTGTTCCATCTTTTTTTGAACACTAGTATAAATTAGGTCTATCGGAATATTAGTAAAAAGTGAAACAACATCAAAACTGACCAGCACGTAACCCATTGGTAATTGTTTTTCTTGAAAAAATTCAGAAAATGCAAAGGAATCTTTTATATAGTATTCGTTATCTTTGTCATACGAGTTTGTTAAAATATCTGTTATAAATTTAGCAATTTTACTATTAGGAGCATTAATCGATGAGATAATCGGTCTTAGCGATAAAACAGGTTTGTGAATTTTAGGTAACCCATAAAATTTGGGAGGAACAGAGTTGTATATAGTCATAGACTTTGCCAAGTTCTCATCAATTAAGTCATTGTTTTTTAGGTTAGAAACTAATTTATTGGCCTTTTGTTGGTACGTGGACGTAGGATCCCTATTCAGTTTTTTATAATATGTAATATCTGACAAGATGTTAGTACTCTTTTCCAAGTAGTCAGTTTTTTTCATAATTACAGTTACGTTGCCTTTATCAGCTTTAGTTATTATTAATTCTGGATGGTTTTTTAAAAACTGTTTACTTTTGTTGTATAAATAGTTTAAATAGGATTGTGTATCTTTGTGTTTATGTACATAATTGGTTAAAATGTTGGTGACCTGTGCACGAAATATGTCTTTTTTTGCATGAGGAAAACCTGAAATTAATGACTCTATGTCTGCCAATAAATTTGGAACAGATACCTCTTTAATCGAAGGGGGTACACTGAATTTGTGTCCTAACAGCGAAGACTTCACCTTTTAGTTGAATAAATTGAGTTACGGACAGTTTTTTCCGTTTTGGTTCGTTGCTTCAGTCTTGGTTTCAACGTGTTGCTGGGAATTAACCCTGTGACAATAAATGGGGGTGGTCCTGTACAATACGTTCGAATCGGAGACCGTGGCACCGATCCAAAGGGGAAAAAACTGACCAAGTTTACATTACAAATTCACAAATTAAATCAGATCGAGGGTTGATTCTATTCGGGGGAGTGTACTCAGGAACTAGATAACTTAGTGACAATATAGGAGGCTCTCTAGCCCCTTGATTGGACTCCACCGAGTACAAGCACTCCTGTCTGAAGAAAAATTTGAATAAATTCAAACTTTTCATAAAATGTAAAATTTTGAAAATGGCCGCGGTTTTTTAGTTACATTTTGGTTGAATTGTTGGTGAGTTGGCATGAAATATTTCTGGTGTAGAGCAATTTGCATTTGAACCAATTACCAGTTGACATGTACTAGAGTAGTGGAGTACATCCACTATGGGGTTGAATCTCCATATTCATTATTCGATTAATTTGGTCATTATGCAGCAATTAAAATGTATTAAACATAAAGTAGATGTCAACATTGCATAGTGAAAAGTTTTTTATGTGTAACGTGATGTTAGTTTTAACTTTATAACCTCAACTTACTAGTGTTGGCGTTAAAAAATAGAATTAAAAAATTTCACACCCCTCCCTGGTAGAAAAGAATATCAAAATCTTATACAATTTACTGTTAGATAATTCGTACCCACCAAAACTATTGAAGAATACTTTTCAACACACTGCATGTAAATGGTAAACAATATTATGTAATATAATACTGACGGACATATTACATTGAGATATATTCTTTACCCACATCAAAGATTTAACTTCGAAAATTATCAATCATTCGCACATGAACCATCAATAAAAATTGCCCAAAAAACAGCAAAACCACTCAGCACTATTTATACTAAGGTGAAGCACAAAGATGATGCTTTTAAAATCGAAGTGTTGTATATAGTATTCCTTGTCACAACTGCGAGAGGAAGAATACATAGGTCAAACGTTACAGTCGACGCTCCAATCACGTATTACATTGCATAAAAGTGATTGTAGAAATGGCAAACTTTCGTGTGCATTAGCAGACCACTCAATTGCTACTGGACATAAGATAAATTTTAACCAACCAAAAATTCTAAATGTAGAAACGTTTAATCAACAAAAAACCTTTTCCTTGAAATGGTAGGAGAATTAACACGGAAATAATACAATGAATAGGAAAACTGATATAGATAGTTTGAGTAGTATTTATTCATATTTGCTTCACATAAACAATTAAACCACATTTTCAAATTAGGTTTTGCCATCTTGGGATGTCTGTCCCTGGTAGGTCTGTTGTCAGGGATGAAGTTTGTTTACATCATCCCTGATTGTATTTCGACTTGAAGACTTGGAGTCCCAACATGACAAAACTAAGGGGTAAAAAATAATCCATAGTTTTAAATCTGGTTCCATTAGTGTGGGACGTTTGTCTCTTGTTAGGTTTGTTGTTAAGGATGAACTCAGTGACAAAAAAAGGGTGGTCATCCTTGATTGTACTCCTATCTGGAGATTTGGGTTCCACAATGATGAAACTAATAAGGGATGGGAACATAATGGTTATCATTTAATTTTGACAATTTACTAATAATTTTAAAAAAAATTTTTTTAACTTTTGCTTTACTTTAGGGGTGCAGTAGAGTGGCACATTGAATAGGGGATCAGTGACAATTCACTACTCAGGGTGGAATTTCTACTGCAATCCAACCATACCTCTTCTAGGCAATTGTGATATTTTCTCGGAACTTGTTCCACAGAAAAAATATAGTATATTTTTCTTCTTGGTCTTAACTTAATTTATCAATTAACAATTAAAGTAAAATAATATGGATAGGTTTCGCTGAATTCGGTGTTGCTGTCCTTACCATATGACGTGATGTGGGGAATTAACCCTGTGACAATCATTGGGGGTTGAATTTTAACAGGACGTCTGGTCAGAGCCGCAATACCGGGTTCAGGGAAAACTAACCTAATAAACAACTGAAAAGGGGAAGAAAATTCTATTTTACATTCTTTTAACTAGTTACATAGGGAAGAGGAAGTGTAATATATTTTACTTCTGTGTTTGAAAGAAAATCAAATAGTGAAAGACACGTTGATGGGAGTATGCAAAGGGCAAAAAGACCCAGTGACAACTATAGGGGTTTGAATACACCTTTTGACTTATTTCTTTAACAACGAAGACTTCACCTTGTAATTGAATATACTAAGTTACGAACAGGTTTTTCCTTTTCGGTTCGTTGTTTCAGTCTTGGTTTTAGCGTGTTGCTGGGAATTAACCCTGTGACAATAAATGGGGGTGGTCCTGTACAATACGTTCGAATCGGAGACCGTAGCACCGATCCTAAAGGAAAAAACTGGCCAAGTTTACATTACAAATTCACAAATTAAATCAGATCGAGGGTTGATTCTATTCGGGGAGTGTACTCAGGAACTAGATAACTTAGTGACAATATAGGAGGTTCTTTAGCCCCGTGAGTGGACTCTACCGAGTTCAAGCATATCTGTCTGAAGAAAAATTTGAATAAATTCAAACTTTTCATAAAATGTAGAATTTTGAAAATGGCCGCGGTTTTTAGTTAGCATTTTGGTTGAATTGTTGGCGAGTTGGTATGAAATATTTCTGGTGTAGAGTAATTTGCATTTGAACCAATTACCAGTTGACATGTACTAGAGTAGTGGAGTACATCCACTATGGGGTTGAATCCCCCTATTCATTATTCGATTAATTTGGTCATTATGCAGCAATTAAAATGTATTAAACATAAAGTAGATGTCAACATTGCATAGTGAAAAGTTTTTAATGTGTAACGTGATGTTAGTTTTAACTTATAACCTCAACTTACTGGCATAAGGTAAAAAAATGCTTTTTTATAATTTTTTTACATGTAATTATGAACCCTTTTTATCTTCTTTTGTAGTATTGAGAAAGAAAATAAAATATTTTCGAAAGCTTGGCATAGTAGAAAAGAGACATTCTTTATTAACCCAACAAAATTTGGACTGCATCCTCATTAATAAAAATAAGCTATATATATATGTATGTATATATATATATATATATATATATATATATATATATATATATATATATATATTATATATATATAATATGTATATATATATATATATATATATATATATATATATATATATATATATATATATATATATATATATATATATATATATATATATATATATATATATATATATATATATATATATATATATATATATATATATATATATATTATATACAACGATACGATATAAAAGAGGAATAATAGTAAATTTGTTCGAGGCGTAAGCAAATAAATAACGGCTAATTCGAATGAGTGTAGATTTGGAACATCAAAGATAAGGCTGCCAAGAATTTTATGGCAATCAATTTTGCCATTTAAAATCTTATAAAGGAATACAAAAGAATAATAAATAAGACGCGTTTCTAGTTCACTTACGTGGAATTTATTTAATAAATCATTATATGTAAATACTCTTTTTGAGTAAGTTCCAAGACACCAAATGTATTTGAGAAAACGTCCTTGAGGTTTTTTCAATATTAAATTTGTGATTGTCATGGCCAGGACTACAACACAATTAAAGCATATTCAATTGTTGATCTAACAACGGAGTTAAAAAAGTTTTAATAATATATTTTCATGATTGTGAAATTTTTCTGTTTAGTGAAAATAGTATAACACATTTAACAAAACTTAAAACCTTTCTGAAAAATTTTTTTACCAATCAGTAAATTTACAAATTTAATATATTGTCAGAATTTAATGAAGCTAACAGTACATCAAAAGTGATAGCTGAATCAATTATTAGTGTGTCATAAATAAAAACATATCTATTACATACAAAAACTAATTTAAACTCAGCAATTTTAAGCAATCTAAGGTTAATGCATGTTATAAAGTAATGCGTTTTGTTATGAATGATAAATTAAATATTAGCCCAAATTATGTTATTGTTAAACAACTTGAGTATTTACCAATTGAAATTAATGATACTATAATAAATTTCCTTGGTACAAACTGTAGTTCAGTAAACGAGAAAAAATTTTATATCCCCGATTTTCAGGAATAATAGATCTGTCCGTTTAAAAAACGATACTATAAAAATTTGTAATGTAAATATACAAAGTCTGGTGAATCAAATTGACGATGTTGAACTTTTTTGTCAAACTGAAAATGTAGATATTATTGTATTACGGATCACTGGCTACAAAATAACAATATTGAAAATATAAATAAAAAATAAATTATTGTCACATTTTTCCAGAGAAACTTATAAGTATGATATAACTTTAATATACCCTCCTGACTACTCATGTACTACCAGCAGAACATATACTTGAAAGTATCCGGCCCTGATCTATCAGTCACGTTTCGCTTACTCTTGGAGTATAGAGCCATCTAGTGACTAGTTACCTAGTAATTTAATATAATGTGCCGAAATTATTGTGTTCAGTTTTTTTAAAATGGCGGACGAAAAGAGACGTGCGTGCATTCAGTCCAAAAGAGGTAAGTGTTTCACTGTTTATTTCAACAATCATAACTTGTTATCCGTTATTTTTGTTTGTAATTAACAACTTACATATTGTGTGAGTCGAGAATATCAATAGTTTTGAAATTTCACAAATTATATTTAGGTTATGACTGTCGAATGTTTTATGTTCTGTATGTAGGACATTTGGTTTTCAATTAAGTTTTGGTATATTATTCTATGTCTTGTATATAGTAAGTGGGTTCTCAACTTTGTTCTTTTTTTTATTATAGCGCTAACTGATGAAGAACTTAAGGAGTTATTAGATGAATCTGATTGTGATATGTCTTTCCAAGATTCCGACGACGATCCAGACTATGAAGATACCGATATGTGCAGCAAAGTTCAAAAAGAAAATATCGTTTCTACTAGTTCATCCAGTGACTCTGATGAGGAAGTTGAATCGCAGCATGTGTCATCACCTGTGTTGTCAAATGATAGTATTAGAATAAATCTAGGACAAAGAAAAGGACGGGGGCGATGCGGATCTAGAGGAAGGTGTCGAGATCGAATACAGGTAGGACCTTCAAGATTATCTAATAATAGAAAACCAAGAGCAGTTCATGTAAATAACTGGAACGGTGTATTTATTCCTTATAAACCCGCTCTCATGCAACCAGCATATTTGCAACGGGACACTACTAATTGGTCTTTATTCAATTACTTTGAGCAATATATTGATGATAATATTCTTGAACAAATTGTCGAGAATACTAACAGAATGGCAGTTCTACGTACTGGTGAACCCTTTGGATTAACTCTTAAGGAGCTCAAAGTTTATATAGGGATTATTATGATAATGTCATGTCTGCAGTATCCATAAATACATATGTACTGGTCTAATAAATGGCATACACCATTAATCCCAGATGCCCTGACCCGTAAAAGATTCTACAACATCAGAACCAATCTGAAAGTAGTTTATGATCCAGATATCAGTAATGAACAGCGTACAGATAAGCTATGGAAAATGAGGCCTCTCATTGAAAAAGTCCGTCAAAGTTGTCTTCAACAAAACCGACCTCAATCACTGAGCATAGATGAGATGATTATTCCATTTAGTGGACGTTGCTCTGTTAGACAATATTGTCCAAATAAACCCAATCCTGTGGGGTTAAAAGTTTTTGTGTTAGCGTCTCCACGAGGAATAGTACTCGATTTTGTAATTTATCAAGGAGCAAATACCTTCCAAGATTTAACAAATCAAGGCTTTTGTTTAGGGGAAACTGATATTTTCTTTTGACGTCTTCATTAGCCTCTGGACGTCAACTATTCTTTGACCGTTATTTCACGACAGTAAAATTATGTGAGCAACTTTTGAGTCTAGGCATAGATGGAACGGGCACGATAATGAGAAATCGAATTTCTAAAGATTGTGTCATGACTGATGAAAAGCTATTTATGAAACAACCAAGAGGTACATATTGTGAGACAAGAACTAACAATGACGGTACAATACGCTGGATGGACAATAAACCGGTAATAATGATGTCAACAAGTTTTTCTAATGAAACGGCCGATACCTGTCAAAGGTGATCAAAAAGAAACAAAGCTTATGAAACAGTCTCTATGCCTATAGTAATAAAAGAATATAATGACAAAATGGGAGCTGTCGATTTAACAGATCGTATGCTTGCTGTTTGTCCAGCCCGTAACCGTACTCGAAAATTGATGGATTAGAGTCATAAGTCACTTTTTGGATATGGCTGTTGTTAACGATTGGTTGCAATACCGTTCAGATGAAACAGCATGTGGTGTTAAAAAAATACAAAAGTTACGAGAATTTCAGTTGGACTTAGGTACAATGATGATCGACGACAATTATGTGGTTTCTGATAGAGCCAGCAACGAAGACCATGTCCCACTTCAAAAACAACATTCACATCGACGAATACCAATTGCAGCAATACCATCACAGAAAAGGCGACAACAGAAAGCGGAACATATGCCTGCTCAGAAAGACAAACAAAGTAGATGCAGAAAAGAAGGGTGCAATATGAAAACAACTGTATTTTGTGAAAAATGTAAAATATTTCTATGTTTTACTTCGAAAAGGGATTGTTTTGCTGATTTCCACACGAAATAATTCCTTCATGTTGAACATAAAATATTGCTAACTAAAAACCAATGTACTATAGGTAGAACATTAATAAAATCCACATTTCCCATGATACATTTTTTTAAACATTTTTTCTGTGTTGTATAGGTCTTTCAATTGATATTTGTTCGCTTTATACATTAAAATAAAAATGAAAATTTCTTTCGTTAGTCAGGAGGATACAGCAGAATTTATTTAAAATCCATGAACTTTCCAATTAAAAAAAAATGTCTATCGAGTGTCATGTCGAAATATCTCAATTGAAAACATTATTTTAATACGTATTTATCGTCCTCTAAATGGTGATTATGAAATATTTTTTAATACCGTCAGCAATGCACTCAGGGTAGCTTTAAGAAAATCAAATTATGTAATATTATGTGCAGATTTAAAAATTGATTTCAACAAAGAAAGACACATTAAATAAGAAAAGATTAAGTGACGTTTTTCAGTCATTCCAGTTAGATATAACTACTCATGAACCCACAGGAATATTTACAAACTGTAATGGTCAAACAAGCAGCAGTATAATTGTTTATTTAACTACAAATCTTCCAGAAGGTATGTATAGCTGCAAGATAGTAAATCCCTTTATAGCTGTTCATTTTGCTCAAATTATAGAATTTAACATTGCCCACAATTCTAAGCTAAAGGAATCAGAAAAGAAAATTAATTCATTTATGAATATGTCGGTTGAAAATATAAACCAGTTTGTACAAGTGTTTATAGTATTGATTGGTTGATCATATATTTAGATGATGTGAATCTAGCTTCTAAAATTTTAGTTGCAAATCTGAATTGGTGTTTGAACATTAATTGCCCTATTGGTAATAAGAAAATGCAACACAAATACACTACTTGATTTAGCAGAGAATTAGAAATAGAACGAGATAATTAGAAAATTTATACTGGCTAGCAAATAACTTAAACTGTGAACAAACTAAAGAAATCTATAAGTTTGAAAATAAAAAATATAAGAAAAATATTATGTTGACTAAATCAAAGTATTAGCACTAATATTTAAAATTCGATAAATAAGTCTTGCGAAAGGGGGAAATAATCAATGACAGATTGGGCAAAAATAAAGAAAAACAAAAACAAATTGTATTGAAAGAAAATTATGCAATAGTGAAAGAGCTGCTTAGAATCGCAAATAATTTTGTAAATTACTTCAGTACTATTGCAGCAACAAATCAAGAGGAGAGGCCTGTCCTGGTCACAGAGACAAACACTATCTCTCACCAGTGCCTACCAAAAACCGAATAAAAACGGTATAATAATCAAAATTAAATTGACAAAGTATATAATAAGTGATTAGTGCTACAGTAAATACATCATTTTATTAAAATACTGTTTAATTAGATACCTAAAACTTGTATAACCTCCAAAACACGTGTCGCGCTCCCAACTGCTGAGGGCAGTTGGGCAGTGCCGTACTCGAAATTTTGTATGGCGTAGATTTATGACTACAGGGATTCCCAAAATACCTCAAATGACAACGTAAACGTTACCAACCAATTAAATGTTCAAATTAACCCTCCCGTAATGTATTCTACAGTACTAAGCCAGCAACAAACACCTAAATTTCCCACTAAACAACAAGCTATAATCTCTCAATAGAAGGTATTAAACTACAAGACTACTTACTTGCTCTAGGACCATTAGTAATGCCTAAAAACATTCTTTTTCTTCAAGAATATCTACCAACATCATTTGCATATACCTGTCAAGCAAGGAATCCGTAGATAAATTTATGGATGAACAAGGTACCATTGAAATTAATGGAGAACCTCTCCACGCCCGAAGATTAATCACTCCAACTGAACGTCTAATAATGTCAAATGTCTGCCCAACAATACACCATGAAATAATAGAAAGAGAACTTCACCAATTAACACTAAATCTAATATCTCCAATCACTTTTTTAAGAATAGGTGCTACTAATCCTGAATACAACCACATCCTAAGCTTCCGTCGTCAAGTCTACATTACCCCACCCAAAAATAGAGATATTCCTGAATCCATTCTTATCTCCCATGAAAACACCTCATATCGCATATTCCTCTCCCTCGATGGTGTTCCATGCTTCAAATGTAAAGAACCAGAACATATAGCTTCACAATGTCAAACAACTCATTCAGAAACAAACACAGAACCACAAAAAGAAATAAACATCAGAACATACACAGAAAAAGACATAAATCTACCATCCACTTCTGGTAAACTTAACATCTCTGATATCCTAACACCTCCGGTGGAAGAAAATTCAGGAGTAGCCACAAAATCCAACGACCAGTTCATTAAACCAGAAAACCTAAATCAAATCTAAGCGATACACCAACTGCAACAGAAGAACTATTGCAACCTGCCAAAAAGTTTATTGATTCACAAGTATCAACCTTTACGCTTAACTACACTCAAATCACTGATTTTTTTCGTAAACGCATTTGGCTCACCAGATCCGCCCAACATAGCAAAAAATTATACAAATGACATACCTGCTCTACTCGATATGATCTCTAAAATATATCCACACCTCGAACACAGAAATATCAAAACAAGATGTACCAAAATTAGGAAAAAATTATGAAACAATTAAACATAGACAGCACCGACCAGGAAAGTGACTCATCTCAAGAAACATTTTAACATTACATAACTCGTTTTCAAATCCATACTACAATGGAACATAAATGGGTACTATACCCATTTAGAAATGTTCAAAATTATAATTTCAGAACAACAACCATCAATTATTTGCCTCCAAAAAACTCACTTCCACGATGATAATATCCATAATCTCAGAAACTACTTCGGTTTTTCTCGAACCAGACAAGGAGGTCAACGAGCAAGTGGAGGAGTCTCCATTTACGTTAAAAATAATGTTGAAGTAACTAATGTACCCATCATAACTAATTTAGAAGCAACAGTAATCCATATTTCTACCCCTAAAAGCATATACATATGCAATATTTATATCCCACCAAACCAAGATATTAATCCAGTAGAAATAAATAATTTAATAGAACAAATACAAATGTCAAGAATTATCCTAGGGGACTTCAATGGACATAACTGTATATGGGGATCCGATAGTACTAATGCAAGGAGTAGGACACTTGAAAATATTATTGACGCAACCAAATAAATACATTTAAATAACGGTGAAAAGACAAGATTCGATTCTTTCACAGGGAATTCATCTGTGCTAGACTTAACATTGTGTGATCCAGCACTATTTCCAACTCTGGTTTGGGAAACTCTACCTTATTTATACGGCAGCGACCATTATCCAATTTTAATAACTAATCAAAATGGAAACGATCATCACACTGCCCCATTATCAAAATGGAAATTAAATAAAGCAGACTGGCCCTTGTATACAATGTTAGTAGAAAATAAAGCCACAAATCTCAACATAAATGAAGACATTAACAAAACGGTAAAGGACTTTTCAAATATTTTATTATCAGCAGCAGAAGAATCAATTGGTAAAACGAAATATGTTAAAAACCGTAAACCAGTCCCCCTGGTGGAACACTGAATGCGAAAGAGCTATAAAGGAAAGTAAACAAGCGCTGAATAGATATAAGAAACACAAAACCTCAGAAAATCTGCTAATCTTCAAAAATATGCGAGCAAGAACAAGGTTCATAATTAAAAAAAGTAAGAAAGAGTCGTGGGCTAACTACGTATCGAACATCAACAGCTCTACTCCCATAAATTCAATGTGGAAAAAAGTCAATAGTATATCAGGTACTAACTCATATCACAATCTCTGCTCTCACCCACGATGGAAGAACAATTACAACCAATCAAAAAATAACAGAAGCTCCCGCAGAAACTTACCAAAATCGCTCTAGTAATGAAAACTATGATAACTTCCTAACTTATAAATTGTCCCAGGAAATTCAAGGGATAGAACATATTCCTGATAATGCAGTACCCATAAATCTACCTATATCAATGTCAGAGCTTAATGAGACACTCGATAGTTGCAAAAACTCTACTCGTGAACCTGACGACATACCATTCATATTTTTGCAAAAATTACCAGAAGTTGCCAAACATCAACTGATAAATATATTTAATATAATATGGACAGAAAACAAATTTCCAAATAAATGGTCAGAAGCTACAATAATTCCCATAATTAAACCTGGCAAATCCAAATTAAAACCTGACTCATACAGACCTATTTCATTGCACTAGTGTCTGATTGATCTACCCCGTACGAGTGCCTCAGATGGTAGTATAGCACACATAAAGCCGCGTTATTTCGGTGGATGTAGGCCGAAATCGCGTATATGGGGCATGCAGATAGTATGTGCATGAGCGATTCTGACGCCTGATGGCAGGTCCTGCAGTTGATATCAGGAACCTCTACACGCCACACGCGGCTACGGTAGACCAAGGTGTTGATTACACCATCTTGGCAAGCCATAATGAATTCCTCGGTCTCCGACTTAAGCCCTGCTGACCTTAGAAAGGCGAAGGTCAGCCTGGTCGATAAACCCAGTGTTTCTATGTTCTTATAGAAGACACCATGCTGGGGTTTATCGACGTGCTGCCGAAACAGATTTTCCTGTTCGGCAGCTCTGATTCGGGCTCTCAGACGATTTGGCTGAAGTTCGGTGACTGACTCAACATCAGCACCTCGCCGGCCTCCTCGCTTGATGTCAAATGCAAGACCGAGTTCATCTGCGGCTCTTTTTTGCTGCCTTGAACATCCTGCTCCCACTCCTATAGTTTCGTGATGTTTTACAAACCGTAAGAGGGGATCTGAGCTCCTGAGGAAGTTACATGCCATACTCAGTACTACTCTGCCATACGTACACTGCAGGCTCAAGAGACCTCGGCCCCCCTGTTGACGTGGGAGGTACACACGAGGAACGGACGATCTAGGATGAATATTTCTGTGAATATTCATCATCTTGCGGGTATCTCTATCTAATTGGCGCAGCTCCTCTACTATCCACTTTGCTACTCCGAAGGAGTAGAGCAGAACCGGAACGGCAAGCACATTAGTTGCAGGCAGCTTTTTCTTCCCCGAAAGTTCGGAAGACCAAATCTGTCGAAGGCGGTGTCTGTACTTGCCGCGGATAGAAACTTTTATTTGTGTTACACCCTGGATGTGCTTTTGTTGCACACCCAAATATGTATAGGTCTCTCCGGCATCCAGATGTCTTAAGATGCATCCGTCTGCGAGCTGCGCATCATCAGGGAATTCCCCGCATCGTCCTCTCTTGGGTGGACGACTGCACATTTGTCCAACCCGAACTCCATACCAATTGCCCGCGTACATTCTTCGACCACCCTAAGAGCGTTTTATAGTTCGCGCTCTCCGGAGGCATAAAGTTTAAGGTCATCCATATAAAATAAATGGGTGACCTTATGCCTCCGCTCGCTGGGTGGTCCACATTGATATCCGCGGGTTTGGCGGAGTCCAACAGACAACGGCAGCAGTGAGATGCAGAAGAGGAGAGGACTCAGGGAGTCACCCTGGAAAACTCCTCTCCTAAATGCCACCTGCTCTGTCGTAACCCGCTGTGCACCTGATGTTATGGTGAAGCGAGTCTTCCAGAGCGGCAGCAACTGTTCTATGCATCTCACTAGTGGTGCTGGTACCGCAAGACATTCGAGCAAGTGCAACAATAGCTCATGCGATGTTGTATCAAATGCCTTGAGGTAGGCAATCCAGGCCATCGATAGATTCCGCTTGTATTGCACAGAATCCTGTGTAATACAGCGGTCTATTAGCAGGCTGTCCTTGCAACCTGCCATGCCCATCTTGGCACCACGCTGTTCGTATATCTTCTGGAAGACCGGATCAACAGACCTCAGTGTTCTAGCACACAAGATACGTGTAAATACCTTGTAGCAGGAGTTGAGGCAAGTGATCGAGCTATAATTCTTCGGGTCGGAAAGATCCCCCTTTTTGGGGATAAGCACAGTACGTCTCTCGACGAACCAGTCCGGAATCTGCTGCCCCTCGTTCAACCATGAGTTGAAAACTCGCGCCAGACGTCGGTGGGTGGAATGAAATTGCTTCCACCACCAGTTGTTTATGCGGTCTGGGCCCGGGACAGCGAAGTTCTTGGTACCAACAAGTTCTTGTTGACTTCCTTCGTAGTGATTGTCGGGCACACTTCTTCTCGCTCTTCAAGCTATCTGTGACACAGAGCCTCGAAGGGTGCGATTGATGGAGTGTCGCTATTGAATGGACGCGTCGTTTCGTAGATTCCCTTCCAGAAGGTTTCGACATCTTCTACAGTCGCTAGTCGGCGGATTCTCGACAACACTCTGTGACTCTTGAAAGAGGCGGGAAGGATTCGTACGGAACAAATTGTTTTGTTCCATACTCCTCACCCGCCCCTTCAATGTTTTCTTTATCGCCATGAGCGCTCGGATCCTATCTAGACAGTACTGCTTGATGGTAAGCATCACTGTCAGAGTTAGAGTATGGTGTTGACGTCTTAATCCGGCGGCTATGCGCCGGATTCTGGGAGTAAAAACTCTACCACTCGTCTTGTATTCCACCACACTCTGGATCCGAGTAGCGTGTTGTCTGGCCGACTGTATCTTGACCTCGATTTTTTGTACACGCCGCTTGGCTTTCTCAACCCCGTGATTGGTTGACCTCTCACGGGGGACGAGTTGCTTCGCGGCGTTGTACACGGCACAGTCGATTTGACAGATGTCCGCATCTTCTGGAAGTTCCACATCGATGACCGCGTCCATTCTAGCCAGATCTTGTGGCTTTAGGTTAGCCCTGGTGTTAAGGCTAACCCTCGTCCTTAAGTCTACACCGGTGAACTCTAAAGGATGTTCCCCATCAGCTGGTAATTGCCGCGGTGGGACTGCCGCTGGCAGTTCTTCCAGCTGACGGGGCGCCCTTACATAAACTGTCCTGAGCAGAAAGGATACTTGATCTCTCAGATGTTGTTGAGAGAAGGCGCGATGCTCTGGATGCATTTCGCACCAAAGTGCATGCATTTGCGCCATGTATCCCCTTCGCTCAGGTTCGCTACCCTCGCGCAAGGTCAGCAAGTCATCCCGAAGTTCCCTCGTCCACTTAAAGCGTCCGTATTCAATGCCTAGATTGTTAACGTTGAGACCATCCGGTAAGGCCCCTCCCAACTGTCTCTGACCCCCATCCGCTTGGGGTCGATTCTGAGGGGCCCTTCTGAGGTTGTAAGGAACCCGAGCAGTAAGAGTACCAGGGAGGTTAGCCCTGTTACCCCCGGCCGACATTTGTCAGGCAGAGTTGCCCCTGTCTGTCCAGGGTGCACCATCGTGGAGGTTGCCGGGCCTTTGCACCCTCTATTATTATTATAATTATTATTATTATTATTATGATGTAACGGTATATTTTTATCGTTAAATAAAAGGTATATTTGTAAACACTATTCGCTAATTTTTATTCCGAGATTAAGCACATTTTCGTATAGTTGTTGTTTTAACATACTTTAATAACAAGTTTCAATTTAATATCACTTAAGATTCCGCAGCCCCTTTTTGTCTTGGTTACGTTCGTTAGCTTTTATATCTCTCGTGTTTTCCAGTTATCTAGAAAAAAATAATAATAAATTAGATTGTATATTTTTGTATAGAATAGTTAAGTAATGTAAGTATTAGTAGGTAAATATTGAGTGTGAATAATTTATGGACTTGGGTGTGCATGTGTGTGTCTGCATGAGGTAAACATACTCACCTTTTTGGTAAAGAACTTCTTTACTTCTGAATTTATTTTGGCTCACATTTACGGATAACATTAGTGCTGATAAGTCTTGAAGTCGCTGGTGGTCCCTACAAAATATTTTTATAAACATCAGGTTATTCTTACGAATTTAGATTTAAATACTAATGTCAAATATTATTACGGAAATATAAGTATTACTTACCTTACGACGTTCAGTTCAGTAAAAGGTGTTTTCTACGTTCCTAGTATTAGCAACGTAATAGTCCTTGCTATTAATTTAAATAGCCGTTAAAAAAATTATTATTAACCTCTCTCTCTCTCTCTTTCTCTTGTATTTACTTTCTGTGAATCAGCTGTCAGAGGGCACTTGAGGTCATGATGTTCATGCGATACACGAGACCTTATGATCTAAGTTTAGACATACGTACCTGTCAAGAACCTAATAATTAATTCGAGCTGGTGTGTTATTAGTAATAAATTGTATAATTTCGGTTATAATTATGAATTAAACGTTGTCTGTAGAATTTTGTAAAGTTCTATAGTAAAATAAGATTATGCAGTTAGCCATCTAGCGTCTGGTAACTAGAGCTTGACGTTACATTGTGAATTCTGCTAAGGTTTTCTTCTTATTTTACCGGGATGAATTTCATATTTATTTAATTCAAATTGGGCCGATAAACTTCAAATTTTTGTTTTCCATCGTGAGATACTTTCCATAAGCAGGTTTTTCTGGATATAAGAATTTTCCAAGAAAGTGAAATTAGTATTTTGATAAAAGTAAATTGACATCTGTGGTAAAGATATGAGGTGTGTCTATGAAGGAGTTTTTGTGCAATTTTCAAAAAAAAGTGAATTCGTGACTGGTTCATTCTGATATTGGCGTTTGACGGTGAAGAAAGGAAAATGATTATCCATTTCGGGACTAGTCCTTTCACCGTTATAAAAGTGATTTTTTGTTTGTTTCAAATTGGAATTTGTAGTGTTGTTGATATTTTGAGAAAATCGCTCCTTTTTGGGATTATTGGCTATATCGTAAGTACCACACGTGTTGTTTCCTTATATTCACATTTTCATTAGTTTTCTTTTTATTCAGTGAAAAATAAAACCTTCACTTATTGTGCCAGACAAGCAGATACTGGGTGTTCTAGGAAATTCGTCAATTTCTTGGAAGATATTTGAGAAAAACCGTTTTTGGAAAAAAAAGGTAATATATGTTTTTTCTATGTACAACCAGGGTCCTATCGTTGTTTAAAGATGTTGTAGATAATAATTTAAATGTTGTGTTATCCATTTTAATTAGTCATTTTGGGAAAATTAAGTGATTATTGGTATTATTTAGGGTTTTTCTGGTGGGCTAAAATTTCCACATCAACGGCGTTGTGCATACACATTGTGCCGACATTTAGCCTATTTAGGATTCTGTGTTCTCCATCAAGAACGAATTTTCATTGGATTGATTTCCTGCCTGTTGATTGTTTGGGGATTTTCCAATCGGACTTTGGGTTTCCGCCATTTGCAGGAATATCACCAGACACGCAAGTTTTAAAACCAAACTATTTACCTATCTTTTTTTTATTGCTTAACATTATTGAACCAGAGGAAAACCTCCTTGGAACAATTATTAGTAGTATTTTTAGACATAAGTAATCTGAAAATCAGTTTTCACTATTTTTTTTTCCATCATAATTGGAAATTTGAAAGAACAAAATGGCACCATAAACTGTAATCTTTATTATTGTACGTGGTACCTTATTTAAGTACTGGAATTATTTGTCTAATAGCTAATGTTAAAATCAGAATTTTTGGTGAGAATTTTATTTTAAGAAAAATTATATATTTACCCATGAGTATTGGTTATATACCAACAAATAGCAACATTAACACTGCGTTTTTTTTTGTTAGGTACATTTAGATAAAAAAAAAAAAAGAAATGTACGGCGGAAATTAGCAATTTTTTTTTGCACTCTACGTTTTAAATAAAGGCGCTTAAGCTTAAGCTGCACAATATAAAACTGCAGTATTTACGTACGCTTGTTGATTTAATCTTACTGAATTTCTGTTATCGTATTAAACTAAGTATTTTGACTATTTTTTTTATATATAGTTCTGGGAGGAGAAAACCCTCTGCGTTTTGTTATTTACTACTTATAATTTTGATAACTTTACATATTGCGAATAATTCATGTATACAGGGTGTTCTCTAATTGGATAGATATACTTTACCAACAAATTAATAG
The DNA here is from genome assembly GCA_029963845.1 of Rhamnusium bicolor. NCBI lineage: Eukaryota > Metazoa > Arthropoda > Insecta > Coleoptera > Cerambycidae > Rhamnusium > Rhamnusium bicolor. The sequence continues at coordinate 93,350 of JANEYF010004883.1, read as the reverse complement.
TTTGCGTATGATAGTGTATATAGGTATAATAGACCAGGTTCCTACTATAGCACAACTTAGAGTAATTATTGGTATTTTATATTAGTAAGTTTTTTTTTTACGAAAATATTTAGGATTCTTTTTTTATCGGTGTAGGTACTATTTGGAATAACAATTTCATATAGGTATCTCCAGGTAAAATAAGTTCTTTTTTGTTCGTGGTGATAATTATCTGTCTTCGACATTCATAGACATTTAAGTTTTTTTTTTTTTTTTGGTTTTGGGACTTTTGTGTAAAGTAAACAGAACACTGTTCATCTTGTGTTGACTTTTTGAAATAGTACAGTTATTAATATCTTATAGTCCGGTCAAATTTATTAAATAAATTGTTAAGTCTCTTAGTCCGGTCAACTTATACTGAAATTGTTACAACACGTATTTCGTTTTTATTATCATATGGTCTGGTCATCTTAGGCTATTTTTAGTACAACACTTATAGTCAAGTTTATTTATGTTGGAAAATTTATTAAAATTTTATTTAGTTTTACTTAGTTTTATACGACAATATACACGCGTATTTGGGAGTTAATTTCACGATTCTTTATATTTGCTGAATACTGCTGTACTTACATTTTACTAGTAGTAATAAACTGTTTTTGTCTTTTAAGGTGGACTTGTCTTTTATTTACATATGATAATCCTTTGTTTAGTAAATTGGAGGGATTACTAGAGGCTTTTGAGGGTATTTGTGTAACAGTTAATTTACTTGGCGCCCATTTACTAATATCTTGTATTGAACCACACCCGTCTCCACTGTTAGTGTGGCCGGAGAATACCCGATTGTCAACTGATAGTCTCTTTATTGTTGCTTACGTTTAGAGGTAGGTAACAATGATTATTATTATTATTATTATTATTATTTTATTACATTCATTACAATTATATAAAATAAAACCTGTTTCTGAAAGAATTGGCTTTAATATCATTGATATGATTAGCAAAAGACAATTTAATATCAAATAGAACATCAAGATATTTGAACTGATTGCAACTTTTTAACTTCTCATTATTAATCTGATAAGCAAATAATATATCATTGAATTACATTGCAGTTGCAGCTTATTTGCACTACACCAAGTAGATAGCCGTATGAGATCAAGTTGCCATAATTGCAACTTGAATTATTCATCACAGTCTTTTATACTAGCAATAAAAATACTATAATGTTTAAATCGTCAGCATATAGTAATGTACTGCATTGCAATCATTGTTAATGTCGTTTATGCAGATATTGTATAATAATAGGTGTGGCTTTGCTAACAGAATTTAAAAAATCCTTAAGTAAAAAAGCAGGGAGCCCATCTGGACTAAGCCCTTAGTCCATTTTTAGTTTACATTTTTTAAGTGCTTTTAATACATCATCCTCTGTTATATATGGTATATATAAACTGTTAGCATTAGAGTGGATATTGTCAGAATCATAAGAATAGAGAGAATCGAATAAAAGTTCATTCAAAAAAATCAGCAAATGTATCGACTATTGCTTGTGGGTTCTTTAGTATTACATCATTATGTTATATAACGGAAATGCGCTATAATGGGAAATACTGGAAATGTCCTTTTTTTGTATTTAAATATGACTAAAAGCAGTTTGGATTCATTTGTATCTGATGTTAAATCTTAAAAACATTTATTAGATATTCTTTTTGAGAATTTTCGACATGAATTTTATCCTAGATCTTAATATTTTATACTGATAAAGTTCATCCACATTACTAAAGACCGCGAGTAAATAGTACATTCCAGGTGTCGTACCAAGGTATACAGAATGATGGAAACTAGATGTTTTTGCATTTTAACCCTTTCATTACGGCGCTCGATATGTTAAGTGTAGACAAAACTATAAAACAGTTTTTAAACAAAGATTCAACTTGGTCTCATAATTTTCGAGAAATTTTATTTTTAATGCGCCTCATTCTCATAGTTAGGCCCTCGAACTCTCGGAGTCGTATTTGTTTTTGGAATAACGTTCAATAATCAGTATGCAACGGACATTTATTGAGCAAGTAGGAGCTTGTAGGTATAGTAGTTTTATTCGTGTTATATTATTTATTAATCTTGGAATTTGGAAATAAAGTTTGGTAAATAGGATCTTATATGGAAACTATACCAGGACGAATAATTTTATTTTTGAAATTGCAGTTTCTTATTCCTGTAAATTGATTGAAAATTGAGCAGATTTTTTATGCCTAATTTATGGGAATTTTTGTGACTTCTAAAGACATGATTGTCTCAACAAACCAAGTAAAAAATGATCATTAAACATAAAAAAGCAGGAAGCAGAAAAAAGCAAAATCATTGGAAAACAAAAATAATCAAAAAAAACTAATTTAGAGAGAAAAAAAAAAACCAAAACCCAAAGACAAAAAAAAAACTATCTCCTATCAAAAACCAAACGGTTTTCGGAAAAGCTCCAAAAACAGGAAAACAAAACCCTAATCCAACCTAATAATAAATAGAAAAAAAGATTATTTAAATAAAAAAGAGAAAGAAATAGGGGAACTTATATGTTTTCGTTGTTCATACTCGGTCTCATTTGGGATTATTCTAGACTGTTTATGGGCTTCCGTATTTTCTTTAGTGGCAATATATCTGAATGCATTTGCCTTCACACAATTCCCAAATTTATTTTGTTATTTTCCCCAACATAGGGTGCTGTGCGCTCCCCTTTTTATTTACACAAGCTATTGTAGTTTTATTTTCTATTCTAGCAAAATAGGGCAACCACTATATTTTTTACAGAAAGCTCTAAGACTATTCCAGGCTGCTAATAGCTCTAGCTAACGTTTATAAAAGAAATAAATCCAGTGATAGCCTAAATAAACTATAAACATTTGCGTAATTTCGCATTGGCTTCACTTAGGCGAGAAAAAGCTGCATATTTAAAAATTTTTTTACAAAATTAAAATTCTCAAAGATTTATGGAAAGGTTTAAAAACCCTAAATATTTATTTTAAAACCAACTCTTCTATACCACAACACTTAGAAAATCCTGAAGAAGCAAATAATTTTTTTGCATCTGTTTTTGCAAAATCTAACAACTGTACGGATAATATTGATTATTATAACAATACAAAATATGATGCGAATATATCATTTCATTTTAGATTAGTTATAGTTGAAGATATAAATAAAGTTATCCTGTCTTTAGAATCAAATGCTTGTGGACAAGATAAAATATCATTACATATGGTAAAATTGTGTCTTCCAATAATGACGCCCTACATTACAAACATTATAAACTGTTGCCTGGAGTTAGGTTATTTTCCAGTACATTGGAAACAGGCGCTAATTTTTCCTCTGCCTAAAATAAATGATCCACAAACCGTTTCCGATCTACTTCCCATTAGTCTGTTGCCAGTTCTATCCAAAATATTAGAAAGAACAGTACACATTCAGATAACAAAATATTTATCAGCAAATAACATACTTCCTGCTTACCAATCTGGCTTTCACAAGAACATAGTACTACCACATCACTTCTCAATTTATTTGACAATATACTAAGAAATTATGATAAAAAGCTTGCTACAGTATTAATCTCTTTGGACTTTTCAAAGGCCTTTGATACCATTGATCAGGATTTACTTTGTGCCAAATTAAACTGTTATGGCTTTGGGAAAAAAAGAAATAATGTTCTTTAAATCATATTTATTTCATCGATATCAGAGAGTATCTATTTGCGATCAAATATCTACATCAAAAATTGTTGTTTCTGGAGTCCCACAAGGGTCAATATTAGGCATACTCTTGTTTTTAATTCATACGTCGGATTTTATAAAATCTGTGGAAACTGCAAATCTTCAAGCATACGCAGATGATATACTTCTTCAATATAATTTCGAGGCAATGGAATTACAAACGATTTCATTACAAGTTAATGAAGAACTTGAATCTGTTTTTTCCTATGCAACAAAGCATTATTTGAAATTAAATCCAAACAAAACTTGTATGCTCCTATTTTGCTCAGAGACTAAACAGGAAGGTATAAATCTGTTATTACGCCTTAATATAAATAACGTACCCTTAACTCTGTCACATAAATCTAAAATATTGGGTGTCATTTTTGACGATAGCCACAGATTTTAATCTCATGTTGGTAAATTGCTTCAAAAGTCCTTTATAAAAATGAAAGTTTTATTTGCTAATAGACACCTAATAAATTACAAATTTAGAAAAAACTCTGCGAGTCACTCGTGTTGCCTATTTTCAGTTATTATGATTTAATATATTTTCTCTGGATCAAATGACAAAAAACCGCATACAAAAGGTACAAAATATATGTTTCCGTTTCATTTGCAACTTGAGAAAATTTGATCACATTTCCGCTGCTTTTCCTAATCTTAACTGGTTAAATATAGAAAAAAATTGTTAGATACCACTATCATGTTTTTATTCAAAAGCTTCTAGTAAATTTGTCACCTGCCTAGCTTAAAGAAAAGCTTGTTTTTAGAACTACTATACACAATTTAAATATCAGATTTCCCAACACTCTTACAATGCCCTTAGACAGTACGGCTATGTTCCCAGATAATTTAGTTTCAATGCAGTACAAATTTACAACACTGCACCCAATAATTTCAAAGATCTTTCTGTGAAGCAGTTGGAAAAAAAATTAAGTCACATCTTCTATCATATTAGTAATATTGGTTATATGATTCTTATGTATTATTATTACTTTCTTTATATATGTTGTTCACATTCACTTTCATTCTTGTAATAGACAATATGAAATTTAGTTTGTTTATTTTATTTTGTGTTTTTAGGTGTATACTGCTTTTACTTATTTTCAATATTTTCAAAACTAGACCAATCTTTTGTGTAGTCTAGTGCATGTTTTAGCTTATAGGTTTTAGGTTAATTTATAGTTTGTATGTTTAGTTAAGTTAATATATCTTATATTTTTATTTACATGAACAAATTTTTCAAAACTGTTTATTTAATTAAGAGTCAACGTTGACTCTGAAGAAATTAATGGATTGAATATAAAATGTTTATTGGAACATTGTGAGTATAAAACTGAGTTCAAAAAGGTTATTACATTAATTTATAAGCTTACTACTTAAGCTAGATAAGCGTTTCTCAGACTTGGACCAAAGCAAGTGCTGAATTGACAATTTGTAATTCTAGGAGAGAATTTGTTATCTGCAATGTAGCTGTAATATGATACTCTGAGATATTATGAAGTGAAGCCAAAGTCGTATATAAGTTAATATACAGTGGCGTAGATATTATATAACAACTTCCCCCTTATTAAAAAAGTTGGTGTTTATACAACAACCTTTAGATAATACAAAATTTAAAATATAAATCAAATTGTAAAATAAGAATTGAAATATAAAATGTAAAGGTAGATTATGAGCGTAAAAGTGCAATAACTATAATATATAAAATGCACTATCTAATAATGTAAAATATAAAATGCAAATGTAAAATGCAAATGTAAAATGCAAATGTAAAAGGCAAAATGCAAAATGCAAAGTGTAAAATGTTAAACGTAAAATATAAATTGTAAAAGGTAAAAGTGTAAAACATAGTAAAATTAAATATAAAAGGTAAAAATGCAAAACGTTAGTATACAATACAAAACGTTATAAAAATAAAAGCAAATATATATATATATATATATTTTTTAATGTGATAACATTCACTGGAGTCAATAGGGTTCACAATGAGTAATTGAGGTCCACGATAAAACACAGAATGCATAGAGTTTTTTTATTTTTAAGTGAGTTCTATTGCTTCATTTACCTCTTCGTCACGAGTCGGAGGTCGTTTCCTTGTGGGGATTATGTTGGTGAAACTTCTAAGAGTTCTACTAGATCCTGGTGGAGGTGGAGGTGATGTAGTTACGTCGATGGATAATCTGCGTCTTCTTCTTCTTTTGCATTTACAAAATATGTAGAAAATTAGTAGTCCAAAAATTCGTGTTATTATGAAATATGTGAACCAGGAGATGTGTTTGGTAATAAATGGTTCATTGATTAAATCGTCCAAGTCCTTTCGAGTATTAATCCAATTTATGTTTGGCAATCTCAAGGTCTTCAGTGTTTAGATTGTTTAGTTTTAACGGTCTTAGTTTTGGTAATTTAGTATTGTCTGGAAGCATTCATATGGAATTTGAATAGAGTGAATGCTCTCTTTAACATCTAGTATTTTGTTTGAGCTGGCTTGGATTTTGGTTATACCAACGAAAGCATAACAATTGGGTTGTAATTTTAAAATGGAATTTTTGATAATGATGTCAGTTTTTGAATTTCTCTTTGGACAGTTGATGGTAACATGCAGAGGTTCTGCATTGATGATTAACCAGGTGTTTTCCTGAAGTTTTTGAACATTGTAGCCTTGACTTATAATAAACGAAGTTTGGCAGTTTTCGGGTAGGACCCGTAGATTTTTGAAAAGCCTAGCTTCGCAGATGGCAGTGTTGTCTATCAGGTAGGCGAACAAGTTTGAGCATAATTTGGTTTCAATGTTGGGTTGTCGACATTCTTTTAAATCCGGGATGGGTATGAACATCAAAGAATCATCATTTCTCGCGATATATTTTTGAGAAACTGATAAGATGTGGTGCAACCCAGTTCTATTATCTAGGATCGGAATGGGATATAATTGATATGCTATATAGGTTTGGAGATCTACCAATGGTATGTTTAAAACAAAACTTAAGCTTGAGTAAGTTTGACATGCTCGGAGCTCGATAATATCCAAGTATTGAGCAACTTTTGATAGTTTTATAGGAAGTGGCAAATTATTTTTCTGCAAATTTTGTGAAATTTCTTGTAATGAATTAATTAAGTGCTCTGGCGTAATGATAGAAGTATGACTAATTTTTAAGCGTGCAAATGTTATTGAATTTAGAATATCATTGAGATCGTTTTCAATGTACAAATAACTAGCCATTAAGTTCACAAATTTCAAGAAATTTTAGTTTTGAATTGACTATTTGTATATCATGTTGTGTACCTACGATACAATTTCCTTGATATCATCGTTAAATGTTTGTTCGTCGATTTGTAATTTTTGAATGGTCAGGTTAAAATTTCTAATGACTGACGTTGTTACTGAAATTTGGTTTCTCAACAAGTTTTCTAGTTCATGTTCATCTCTATTTAATTTATTTATGCAGTTAGAATAATATTCACCATCTTCGGCGTCTAGATTTCCGGAAATTGATTTAAAAATTGTACCTATACCATTTAGAATTCCGCGTTTGTACTGTTTTGTGTCAGATAGACCTCGTTAAATTTTGATTGTATGTTTTTAGAAATTTGTGTTAAGAGACAAGATGGGTTTTAACTTCGCTTAAAAAAGGTATGCATATTATGGTAAGCAGGATCAAGGGTGTTTAGGATGGTGTCTAGAATCTTGTCATTTTTGTCAAAAGCCCGTTTTAAGGATGATATGTTTTTGTGTACCAATAATGTCCATTTATGGTTCGTCACTACTATGTCTGATCTTTCATGGTAGTAAATTCCGATAGTATTATTTATGGGTGTAATATTATACTGGGTGACTGCTAGAGTAGCTGATCCGAACAGCAGAATTAACCTGAAACCAAGGTTAACTTTCAGAATATGGTTTCATTCTATCGAAATTTACTTTAGAAGTTAGTATTGGGATTATGCAAGGTTGCTGAATTTTGAAAAATCTCGGTTATTTCAAAAGGACAGTTAAATTTATTTTGTCATTTGTCCTTAATTTGTGATTCTTTTACATACACTTTATCGCCGATATTATATTCATAGCGATTTTCAGGGACGTGTTTATCAAAACGTATTTTAGCCTTTTTCCTGTTGTTCTGAATGCGGCTACGCACTATTTTGTAATAATGTGATATTTTATTATTTAAATCTCGGACATATTTGGTTATTGGCTCCTTTCGGTTGTACAAAGTTTAGGAGGTCGGTTTGATGTGTGACCAAAAATTAATTCGTATGGAGTAAAACCATGCGATTTGTTTGTCAAATTGCTGTAACAAATTACTGCATGTGGCAAAATGGTAAATAGATGTTCGTTAGGGTTCTCAGTTTTGTGGACTCTAATCATTTCCGATAATGTTGCATGAAACCGTTCTAATGAGCCGTTAGATTGCGAATGTCCTACACTTGAAAAAGTTAATTTTATGTCGTATAACGTGCAAAGATCTTTTAATAAGCTATTGTCAAATTCACGACCATAATCGCAATGTATCCTTAGGGGTGTACCGTAGTGTTGGAAATATAGTAACAAGGTATTGACGACGGATTTAGCTGTTTTATCCGGAAGTGCATAAGCTTGCGTAAATTTGGTTAATTCGTCGCGAATAGTAAGGGCGTGATTTCGTGTGGGTGATTCAAATATGTCGATGTTAATTCTCTCGAATGGTGTTCGTGGAGTTTCAGTGATTACTAATGGATTACTTAAATTTTTGCGACAAACTTTGGTCTTTTGACAAATTTCACAACTCTTTATAAAATTTTCGACGTCTTTAGATAAGCCTCGCCAATTATATTTTTGCGTAATTCTTCGAGTGGTCTCGTTTATTCCGCGGTGTAAATTATTTTTTCCAGAATGGTTTTGGACTAATATAATTGGAATTTGATCTTCATCTGGGACTTGTACCATATTTTGACAGATTACTAATTTTAAATCCTTGTCTGCAAAAAATGAATGAGAGCATTTCCAATGTTGCAAGTCTAGGTTATTTTCAACGTGATACGTTTGCGTAAGGTCGAATTCATTTTGATATTTAAATAATGTAACGAATAAAATTTCGTTAACAGATTCCTGATCGAAAGGTAAAGGAATGATAAAATATTTCCGTTTCCGGACAGTTTTACTTGAAATAGTATTAATTTGGATATTATGAGAATCAGGGCGTTCCTCAAAAATATCTTCGATTATTTTATGATGAAGATCTTCCCATTTTTTTTGTTGAAAGAATGTAATAATATTCTTATATTCCGTCTAACAATTGTTTGTTAGAAAATTGAATTTTGGAATAATCGATGTGATTTTGTTTTATATAAATTAACAAAGGTGTCGAATTCATAAGCAATCTGTTTGTCTGTAATGTCATTAGTGTGCTCTTCGTCGTCTGTGTCATCCTCATTTGCGGCTAAGATTTTAGAATTAAATTTGGAATAATCTGAAAAAATGATTTACTTTTATCCTAGATAAAGCGTCCGCATTTTTGTTAATTTTACCAGGTTTATAAATGATTTCGTAATCGTACTCTTCGAGTTTCAAACGCCAGCGTGCTAATCTACTTCCTGGGTCTTTTATGAAAAATAACCAGGTGAGTGGTCGATGGTCTGTGATTAGTTTGATTTTCTACCGAATAGGTATGGTCTAAAGTGCTTAACTGACCAGACTATGGCGAGAAGCTTCCTTTCTATGATTGAATACCTGGTTTCGGCATTGCATAAAATTCGAGACGCATAAGCAATGGGTAAATCTTTACCAATAGGTCCCTGCGAGAGTACTGAGCCGATCGCGAACGCGCTTGCGTCCGTAGTTAACACGTAAGGTTCATCGAAATTTGGATAAATTAAAATGGGTGATGTGGTTAATGTTTAAGTTCGGCAAATGAATTTTTTGCAATCATTATCAAAGTTGAAGGGGACGTCTTTTTTGTAAAAGTTTTGTCATTGGTTTAGTGATTTTAAAGAAATTTGGAATAAATCTTCGATAATAACCTGCAAGTCCTAAAAACGATTTAATTCTTTTTTGATCTTTAGGTTGTGTAAAGTTTAAAACAGCGTCAACTTTACTAGGGTTAGGTTTTACACCGTCCCTTGTTATTAAATGTCCTAGATATGCGACCTCTTTTCGTAGAAATTCGCATTTATCGGGTTGTATTTTTAAATTAGCTTTAAGTCGTTTGAATACCTCGGTTATAACGTGCGGTTTTTTCCTCGTTATTTTAATTCACTTAGTTTGCTGAAATGAAACAAAATAAAAAACAAATACATATATTCAAAAGTTAAATGACACAAGGCTCTTTCAGGGCGTGGGAGGCAAATAACTAATTAGGTTCACATAATCTTAAAATACAAAAATTATAAATCTCACTTGGTAAGTTTGTTTTTCCTTTTTTTTTTTAGGGCGCCACCCGCCTTTCTTTCTCGTTTATATATAGTCCAAAAAAAATTATACGCACTAATGCCGTTGAAAGGGGGAAAGAACGGTTATTCTTCACTAAAGTGTCTCGCACAGCTCAATAGCAAGTTAAAAAAAAGTCTAGGGGACTTTTTCCCACTCTAGTTCAGTGGACAGGCACATCAGCCCGTTGATGCAAATTGAATTTCAAATTTCCAGCTCGCACTCAGAGCGGAAGCTGGCTATTTACTATTTAATAGGTACCTATGTGACAATAATTAGAAGTAAGATAACCTTATCAGCTCATAGAATATCTTTTCTTAGGCTACATACTTAGTAACTTCAGAACCATAACTTTCAGCCAGACCAAATCTCGAACGTAATGCCAGCAACGCACACAACTAACTCACTTCAAGCCCCGGTCTTGTATTCAAAGCAATAAAAGATAACGTACTCAAACACAACGTAACAGACCATAAAGACACACATCCTCTCTCGGCCGTAGCTCGGCAGAGAGTCCCGAAACCTAACCGTTTTAGTAAAAGCGTTCCTCCTTGTCCCCACACCGCAGTGTTTGCGCTGGTGCACTAAAGGTCCAGTAGTCGCTTAAAGTATCAAAGATTTACAATTTAGTTAAGTCGGTTCTAGAATTTTTAAGGTTGACCTCAAACCAAATTATGCAATTAGCATTAAATAAAACGCAAGTTAATTATATCTAAAAATGGACCGTAACACGGTTAAGCGAGAAATATGTTCGTGGATGGTAGGTGAATAAACGATAATGTCGTCCATATAGACAAGACATCTTTCATTTTGAATTCCGAGTAAAATATTGTCCATCACTCTTTGAAATGTCGATGGAGCATTTCTTAAACCGAAGGACATGCGTGCGAATTCATAGTGTCCGTTCTCAACTGTAAAAGTAGTTTTTTGAACGTCCTCGGGGTTAATTTCGATCTGATGGAAACTAAAGTGGTAAAATATTGACATTTTCCAAGCTGGTCTAAAAGATCCGATATGTTAGGCATAGAATATTTATCTCCGACTGTTACTTCGTTGAGTTTTCGATAGTCAAGTACAACGCGCCATTTTTGTTTACCAGAAGCATCAAGTTTTTTGGAACTACCCAAACAGGGGAGGACCAAGATGAAATTGAATGTTTAATGATACCCTGATTTAACATTTTTTGATACTTGATTTTTTTTCTTCTTCTTTGTCAATTTGGGGATACCGATAAGATTTGTAAAAATAGGTTTAGAATTATTAGTCAATCGCGTGTTTAATTTCGTTTGTAAAAGTCAGGTTATCTCCTTCTAAGTAGAATATGTCTTGGAAGTCTAAGCGAAACTGCGTTATTTCGGCTTCTTCTTCGTTTAGATGGTCCAAGCGTAATTCATTTTTTATTTGGAAATTTCTGTCTGTATGTATGTATGGGTCAGATTTTTGAGTATTTCCGGGTCTCGTAGATTCATATTTTGTATTTGGCGGGACATTTGTTCGATTTGTGTTGGAGTACCTGTGGAATACTCAGACCTGTCCGAAAATCCTGAGGATTAGCAGTATAATCCTCGCATAAATTTTGAGAGTTACAACTATCATGCAAAGTTTGGGAAATAGCAGTATAATTCTCAGACAAATCTTGAGAATTAGCAGTATAATTCTCTTGCTAGTTAACAGGAAAATCTAAATTTGATTGGTAATTTTGAGGATAGTCTTCGAATTGTTGGTCTTGATAATTATCATACTGATTGTAAAAATCGGTATTTTCAAATTCTTGTTGATTATAATAATCGTTAAGGTTTACATGATGTCTCCTTTGTGGGTTAGGACGATTAAAATTACTATTTTGTTGATTGAAAGATATGTTTAAAAAGGGGAAAAGAAATTTTTGTGGGGGGTTTTTTTTGGTGAATGGGGGGGTGGGTGGGAAAAATTTGGGGGGGGAAAAAATTTTTTTTGAGGTTTAGAAAAATTTTAAAAAGTTTGGTTGACTCGTACGTACCTCTGATTTTACATATATACAGGTTGTCTCAACCAAAAATAAGCACCCTGAGTAACTTTTTTGAAAAATTGGTGAAACGCGTCGACCTTGTTCCAAGGGGGACATATTTTAATGTAATACTTGTATACCTATCATCATCCCTCTACCCTACACGGCCACCCCCTCAAAAAATTCAAATGGCAAGGGGGTTCTAGTGATACATATTTTGAAAGGTCTTTCAATTCCCTACATAACTGTGTATTTTTTTAACCTTTATCAATTCATTCTTAAGGAAAATTATTTTATTTTTGCTGATTACACACAATCGAAATCGTTTAAAAAATCTAAAATACACGACACTGGGTATTGGAATTTTATAAAAAAACTACTTTTTAGTTTTCTCAAATCAACACGATTTTTTTCGACAAAAAAACACTTTCCTTGTCAGTTTAGTTTTAGAATAATAAAAGACTCATAAGTATTTGATAGTCCTTGAACATTAATTTGTTCACAATCAATTTTAAATCGAGATACATTTTACCAAGAGTGACTTCCTAAAATGGTTTATACCTTTCAGGAGAGAATAGAAATTGTCAGCATTTATTTTAAAAATGATAATTGTGCTAGAGCTACGGAGCGCATATTCAATAGAAATCACCCAGATAGAAGGGTTGGTTCTCAGTGTTTTACAATTATTGACAAAATTTATGGAAACAGGTTATGTAGAAAACAAAAAAGCATGAACCTCAGCGACCGATTAGAAGTGAAGCAGTCGAAGTGGCACTTCTGGGCCATTTGCAGATGGATAATACTCAATCGATCAGGCTTTCGGTGTATCACGAAGCAATGTTCATCGAATTGTAAAGGCCCACAAATTTCATCCATATAAATTTAAAATTGGTACACGAATTAAACGAAGATGATCCCGATCGTCGGCTTGAATTCCTGTGAGATTTTTAGTGAACAATTAAACGGTAATGCTAATCTCCTGTACAATACCTGTTTTTCTGATGAATCGACATTTCAGTTAAATGGGGAGGTAAACAGGCACAATTGTAGGTATTGGAGTGAAACCAATCCACATTTGTTCATGGAAACTCATACCCAAAGGCCTCAGAAGTTAAATGTTTGGGCTGGCGTCTTAGGTGATCACATTGTCGCGCTGTTTTCTATTCCTGACAATTTAAATGGCGAAAGACACCTCGATCTGTTAGAAAATAACATCGACCCAATGATTACCCAAATCCTCGAAGAAAACAATAATCTTTTAGAGGGCGAACTGTTTTTTTCAACAGGATGGGGCACCCCACATTTTGCTATAGCAGTCCGTCAATTTTTGGATAATCGGTTTCCTGAGCGATGGATTGGAAGAAGAGGTCCTGTGGAGTGGCCCGCTAGGTCACCCGATTTAACTCCCTTGGATTTCGTTCTGTGAGGACATTTGAAATCGTTATTTGCAACAAAACCCGCATCTCTAGAAGAACGTGAAAGAATTGTTCGAGAATGCCGTTTATTGACTCCAGATGTGTTCAGAAATGTTAGTACAGAATTTCAAGACAGATTATACTACTGTATGGACGTCGGTGAGGGTCATTTTGAACAATACATACGATAATTTAAACTGCTTCTTTTATTTTTATTTCCCGAACTTAAAATAACGAAACAATTATTTCTCAGGAACGAATCGATAAAAGTTTAAAAATACACACAGTTATGTAGAGAATTGAAAGACCTTTCAAAAGACTTATCACTTGACCCCCTTTGCCATTTGAATTTTTTTGAGGAGTGGCCGTGTAGGGTACGGGGATGATGATAGATATACAAGTATTACATTAAAATATGTCCCCCTTTGGAAACAACGTCGACGTGTTTCACCAATTTTTCAAAAAATTTTTATCCAAAGTTTTTCAGGGTGCCTACTTTTGGTTGGAACACCCTGTATATATAAATAAATAAATAAATATATATATATATATATATATATATATATATATATATATATATATATATATATATATATATATATATATATATATATATTATATATATATATATATATATATATATATATATATATATATATATATATATATATATATATATATATATATATATATATATATATTATATATATATATATATATATATATATATATATATATATATATATGAATAGTGATGAGAGGTATGAAACTTCTCATATGGTCGCCGCTCTCGGTACTTGCTGTGATCAAGTCGCTATCTTTTGCCACAGAGACATCTAGGATGTCGGTCGGATAGTAGCATTCAGACCATATGAGAAGTTTCCATACCTCTCACCACAATTCACTTCACCTTAATTAGTATATAAACTAGAAGTTTGGCCACTATCATTTGTCTGTACCATAACCTATGGCATACTGAAGAGAACAAATAAGTTCGAAATCGATCTATGTCTGGTTAAGAATTGACAAATGATATTGGCTATCGATCTATCATGATTTGAAGGTGTAATTTAATGCAGGTAGGGGTATTTGCCCGCTGAGTAGTTGTTTCCTTCAAATCATATTTAATAACATTAGTTTAGTCCACCTGGGCTAGGGGTCGCCGCTCTCGGCACTTGCTGTAGTGCAAGTCGCTATCCGCCACAGAGACATCTAGGATGTCGGTCGGATAGTAGCATTCAGACCATATGAGAAGTTTCATACCTCTCACCACTATTCACTTCACCTTAGTTAGTATATAACTAGCAGGTTGGCCACTATCATTTGTCTGTTCCGTAACCTATGGCATACTGAAGAGAACAAATCTGTGTTGGTTATCAACTTGCATAAAAAGTGAGGATTTTCGAAGCATAATAATGGAAATTGTGCCTATTAACAAATCCATTTTTTATGAAAAGTTGCCTCATCAGTGAATAAAACATTATTGAAGAAGTTGACATCAACTTGCATTTTACCTCTGGCCCAATTACAAAATTGTAGGCGCTTTTGAAAATCGTCATCAGATAATTCCTGATGCATTTGAATATGATATGCATGCAACTTATTTGTTTTTAAGATTCGACCCATAGACCGTCTACTTATTCCTACTAATGAGGTCACTTTTCTTTGACTAACATAGGATTCTCAACCGTTGCCAGCACCATGGAAAACTCATTTTCTTCGTTCACAACACGTTTCATTCTTTCACTTTTTTTTATTCGACATTTCCAGTTTCCAGAAATCTATCGAGAAGGTTTTGGAAGCTGCTAACATCAGGAAGCCTTCTTTCAGTATAACGTTAGGGATAAATTCTATTGGCAAGTAAACAATTTCTGTCTGACTCGTTAAATACTATTTGGTCATTTCAATGAAATGGTCCCACTAAATGGCCTCATTTCAAAATTGCATAAAGACGTGTGTCAATCAAAATGGGCAACACGTCGAACACCTATTATAAATTTTTCTAATGAATTATTTGAGGAACCTCTTTTTTAAGTTTATTCTTGAATTTGACACATTCATTTATAAAACGAAAATGGTTGCAATTAGTCATAGGGGAAGTACTTACAAAAAAATGTTCGTTTTTCATTTTTACATCACATCATTGAAAAATATGTTCATTTTGAAAAAATTGAGAAAATTCAATTTAAAAATTCTTAATTGAATACTAATTTTTGGCCACCCTGTACATTTTTAAGAAATAAAAATGATTCAAAACATGAATTAGATGTCTCATAACTGGTATTTACATAAGTTTTCCTTAAAACCCATAATTGTGACTGTGGTGATTTTTTTAATATCCATCTGCAGATGGCATTATTTCAACAAAAAAAAATTCATTACATCAAAGTGGTTGGGAGATAGCCAATAAGAATATAGGAATGAATAGCGCCTAGAAAAGGCTTCAAAAATGTACTGATATACATAGCATTCTATTTAAAAAAAAGGCACTTGGTCCTGTAATTTCGTCTTGGCTCGCCCTGTATGTCAGTTATAGACTTTTTTATCTAGTTTACTTGCAATTTTTTAAAAAATGTCTAGCTATCGTAGAACTCGAGATATCGAGGTCGACGTACTATATATATACATATATATATATATATATATATATATATATATATATATATATATATATATATATATATATATATATATATATATATATATATATATATATATATATATATATATATATATATATATATATATATATATATATATATATATATATATATATATATATATATATATATATATATATATATATATATATATATATATATATATATATATATATATATATATATATATATATATATATATATATATATATTACGGTGTCGCAATTCAAGTGAGCTTTATAACTGAGTTACAGGGTGTTAAAGGTTTTTTTTAAGGTTTTAACATTATATCTTGGAGGGAATGGTTACTATCGACTTCCAATTTTGTACTGTTTATAACGGTATTTAGCCCAGTAAAAATAGTGAATAAAATCATAAATCTATTCACCAGCGGCGTACAGAGGCGTAAACGGAGACCTCTTTTTAATTAGAACATCGACGCCAATGCATTTTCGTTAAATTTTACAATATTTTTCAGTTCCCTATTCAATTTTACATAAAAAAGACTTCTTGTAAAAACTTCGTAGGTTTGTTTTATTTTAAGCAAATAATTCATTATTATTTGATTGCATCCACAATAGGGTGGAGCGTTTTTATACTTATGAAATTTTTTTTATCAAATCAAATTCGATTGATGGGGGATTGGTTCTCTAGTATATTAGTAATATTGTGGCAAAATATTAGTCAGAAATATTCATAATTAGTACTGCCACCGGATGATTAAAATTTGTGAAAATGTTAAAAAACGTGCGAAAATATTTTAACATTTATTTAGGAAAATATTCTTAATATTAAGTTTGATTGCCATAGGAACAGTCATTTATATCATTCATAATATTGAGTAAAAATCTTGACTAATACTATTGACAATAAGTACTACCATAGTAGCGGCGAAATCGACAACTTACCGCGACAAATGTTTCACTTCACACCACACACAAACCAGCTCATTAGTTATTCCAGGTGCAGGTGTATGAGAACAGTCAGACGCTTGTGTTTTGTGAAGTTATCTTGTGAGTTTATTTAAAATATAATCGATCTTTTAAGAAATAAGGTTTTATGTCCTGTGTTCGGGTCTGCAACAGAATTACCGGCTAATGTAATGAAGTATTATTTATGAATCATTCATTTCGATTGTCCAAATAAAAAAATATTCAAAGACCTTGTCAGAAACACGTCAGAGACGGTGGCTTTGAAAGTATAAGAAACCTGGAGAAATGCTTCTATCCCAATTATCGAACATCGCGTAGTTAGTTGTAAAGCGGATTCGGGATTATCACGAAAAATATCTAAATTTGTTAAAGCCATATAAGGCTAGAAAAAAACGTGAAGAGCTGGAAATAAATTATTGCATGACGTAGCTCATTTCCCTTACCACACCCAAGCTGTGGAAAGGTGTGTGAAACAGTCACTGAAGCATCTTCTGCTGTATGTGGTTTTGCTAACCGAGATGGCTTTATAAGGAGTGAAGCTCGTAAAATAATACAGGTTTTCAACACAAAAAAAGAATATGCCATTAATTAACGTAATTCCGTCTTATTTGAATTTTTTTTAAATTGTATTTGGTAATGTTCACTAAAATACCTAAAATTATCAATAAATAGAGTTATTTCCTTTATTCACAATTTTTTATGTTTTTCCCTCGATATTAATTGCGACGCCCTTGTGGCAGTACAAGGCATCAAGATAAAAATCTCAAATTTTACCACAAGTAACAAATTATCATAGAGCACAAATTCCCCATCAAGCCAGGTACAAACTTCAACTTTAATATTTTCACTCCACCCTAATCCACAAGTTACCGAATGAAACTTCTGAAAAACAAAATGTTTTATTTGAAGAAGCTATCAAACAACACAGTTTAAGTGTTTTATTTTTTTTTTTTTATTTTTCACCTAGTTAATGGCAAATACTTAATTAAAACATTAATCAGTGGTGTTCGTCATTGACTAATGCTATACAATCTCATTTGGGTTAAGTGTAAGAATAGTATTTTTATACTTAACTTTGGCCATAAATAAAGACGTTATTATTATTATTATTTTCTCTATACCAGAAATTTTCACATTAGTTAATAATTAATTTTCTCAATTAGAATGAAAAACTATTTTAATATAGTATCTATTTTTAAAGAAAACAGCAACATTAACAAAATAAACAATTTATGAATTAAAAAAAACTAGACGAATTGTCGAAATGCGAACCATTTTGATCGAGGCATAATTGACATTTCCTAACGTTAGTCAATTGCATTGACGTGATAGTCTAGGCTGCATTTTGAATTCACTCTATCATTTCTTCTCTGGTATTAACTGGAATAGAATAAACTTGTGTTTTTATATGTCCCCAAACAAGAAATCCATAGGGGTAATGTCGGGTGAGCGAGGAGGTATGCCACAGGATCGTCTCGGCCAATCCACTTGTCAGGATAATGTATGTTAAGCCACGTTCTTAAACGTCTAAAACAATGGGATGGACAATCATCTAATTGGAAATAACAATTTTGTCTTATATTCAGAGAAATATTTACCATCATATATGCATGATGGTGTCTTAGGAACATTAAAAATTGCTGACCTGTTAATCTGTGTGGCAGAATGTATGGCCCCAAGACAAAACTGTCAACTACACCCATCCAGATAATGACACTGAATTCTTCTTGGAATTTTGTGGGTCGAGTGAGGTGGGGAATTTCGTTGGCCCAAACATGAAGATTGTGAAAATGTTACTATCCCTCTCCTCGTGAAGCAGGATTCATCTGTCCACAAAATCGTGTTTGCGAAATCTGGAATTTCCTCCATTTTTTCAAGGAGCCATCTGCAAAATATTATACATCGTGCGGAATCATGTAAATTATTTCGACGTACGGTATTCCATATGGTTGTCCTCGGAATGTTCAATGGCTGACATGCTCTTCGTACGCTTATACTAAATTCTTCTTGAAACCTGTTTAAAATTCGCCTTTCACGTTGAATATTTCTTCAATTTACTATATCTCCAATTTTACCTAAACCATGTTGTTTGATGTGACGATGAACTCTGGAAAATATACTGTAGTCAGGTTGTCGCCTATTAGGAAACCGCCTCCCATATTCTCTTAGAGCTGCTCTTGAATTGCCATTGCATAACCTGTAAATGAAATGTACGTCAGCATACTCCTCGTTAGAATATTTGTAAAGCATTTTACCAACTACTCAAACTTGTGGTTACTCTATTGCACAACAATAATTATAATGACGTTTGTCTAAACTATGACATTTAATTATAAATGACAAACAAAAATGCCGTGCATAGACGCCTATTTTCAAAATCAGTCTTGTTTGCATTTAGTACTTACTTAGTTATTTCACTGACGGAGATTTGGCTGAGAAAATATACTTGAAAATACTTTTTACAACATAATTCAAAATTGTTTGGAAATTTAACGTGTTTTTTTAATTAGCAGGAAATAACTACATAAATTTCTGATATAAAATAAGATTTTACAGTATTAATCAATGACGAACACCACTGATTAACGCTTTAATTAAGTAGTTCCCATTAACTTGATGAAAGATGATAAAAAAAAACACTTAAACTAAATAATAATAAATTTTTTGTTCAAAATCAAACAAACTTACGGAGTTTTTACAAGAGTCCTTATTTATATAAAATAGAATAGAAAACTGAAATATATTGTAAAATTTAACGAAAATTCATTGACGTCGATATTCTTATTAAGAAGTGGTCTCCGTTTACGCCTCTGTACGCCGCTAGTGAATAGATTTATGATTTTATCCACTAGTTTTATTGAGCCAGATACCGTTATAAACAGTGTAAAATTAGAAATCGATAGTAAGATTTTGAGAAAAAAGTTCCTATGAACCTATGCCTGTAAAAAGCTTTTTTATCACCGAGATACAGGGTGTTAAAATTTATTTTTTTTAAAGGTTTTCACTTTATATCTTGGAGACAAGGGTTATTATCGACTCCCAATTTCGTGTTATTTATAACAATATCTGGCCCAATAAAAATAATGAACAAAATCATAAATCTGTTCACCAGCAGCGTACGGAGGGGGTTAACGGAAACCCTTTTTTAATTAGAACATCGACGCCAATACATTTTCGTTAAATTCTCCCATATTTTTCAGTTCCCTATTCAACTTTACATAAAAACGAACTCTTGTAAAAATTTCGTAAGTTTGTTAGAAATTTATTCTTAATTGGATGCATCCACAAGCTACCGAAGGAAACTCATGATAAACAAAACGTTTTATTCGAAAGAGCTATCAAACAACAAAGTTTAAGTATCTTATATTTTTTATCATCTTTTATCAAGTTAATGGCAACTACTTAATTAAAACATGGCGTTCAGTGGCATTCCTCAGTGACTAATGCTATTAAAAATGTTATTTGGGTTAAATGAAAGAATAATATTTTTATACTAAATTTTGTCCTTAAATAAAGATGTTATTATTATAATTATTGTTATTATTTTATATGTTTTTATTTATGGGCGAAGTTTAAAAATAAGACACTTAAACTTTGTTGTCAGCTTGTTCGAATAAAATATTTTGTTTTGTCAGGAGTTTGTGGATGCATCCAAATAATGAATTTTTTTCTCAAAGTCTAACAAACTTACGAAGCTCTTACAAGAGTTGTTTCTTGTGTAAAATTGAATAAGGAACTGAAAAATATGGAAGAATTTAACAAAAATGCATTGTCGTCGATGTTCTCATTTAAAATTAATTGGTCTCCGTTTACCCCTCTGTACGCCACTAGTGAATAGATTTATGATTTAATTTAGTATTTTTATTGATCCAGATATTGTTATAAACCGCACCAAATTGGGAGTCGATAGTAACCATTCTCTCCAAGATATAACGTGAAAACCTTATAAAAAATTAAACTTTAACACTCTGTATCTCGATTATAAAGCTTTTGCGTGCATAGGTTCATAAGAACATTCTTCTCAAAATCATCTTTTCTATCAACGGTTACAGTTTGTCGGTTTAAAACTGGGACACTCTATATAACTAATTATTGGCAAACAAAATAATCATAATAATGTTCCAAACTTGAATATGAGTTAGAAGGATTATGTTTAATGATACTATACAGTACAGCTACGTAATCACGTGGACCAAATGTTTACAGATAAGTCAGTCGATTGTAAAATTTAAAATTCAAGAACATTTTTGATAAAGTTATCGATTATTTTATGATTCTCATAGTTGAGTACAAGTTTACAATTACAAAATAATTTTCTTTAAGATACAGTTTCATGTAAAGAAGAAAATAAACAGCAGAACGCATGTAAGATGTATCTCTTATATGTCCATGTCCAATTTACTCAGTGACGCATGACGGCTCATAATAGTGGTGACAGGTCCATCGAGGTCCACCCACTTTCATATGTCCGGGGTGAATGCCAATTTTATTCCTTAACCTTCTCTCATATCCTCAAATAGTGCCAGAATCGTTATCAAGATCCGTTAATCCCAAGAGAAAAAAATAATTCCAGTCATACGCCTGTATAATTAATAGGTCTAATAATATAAATACACAAGGTTCATAAAAAAACAGGAATCTAACATAACCAATATGCGAGATAAATGACAAAAAATAAATAAAGAAGAGAACGGCCCTACAAGAGAAAATTCCTTATACAGGGTGTTTACAAACTTGGAAATTTATTTTTAATTGGAGGTAAGACTTGGTAAAGAACATCGATTGCTATAAATTTATCTTGGTAAAAGTTCCTTAGAAGTGGCAAAAATAATATTTTAAATAATATACCAAATTGTTTGAGAACAGCAGCTGACGTATTGAATTCAGTCCAGCCACAGATCATTGTGAGTCTAACCGTATGCAAGTCTTGGCAGTGTTGCCAAATTTTATCTTAAATTCCATTATTCACACTAACTTCCATTTTCCAATCGCAGAAAATAATATCAGATAAATAACATCTAACTCGGCCACCGGTCAAAATAAACTTAATTTTTAAAATTAAATATTTTACTCGAAAGTTAAACATCTTGTGAGAGCCAGAAAATTACGACATTGTAACCCATGGATTCAATTGTTTTAAAGAATCCAACTACAAAGTAAATCCCTAGGGCCAAGTATGAGTCGCGTGCGCGTGACTACACAGTTCTCAAATTGAGAGAAGACAAAATGATATTTCAGGTTTTATGGTGATTGATTTACATTTTTCCATAAAATCATTAAATTTGTTATTTTCATAATATTTGTGTTTTTGTGGACTTTTATTAATACAAATACTTGTACAAATACCAAATTGAAAACTAAAATATTTACATCTTTATGAGCATTGTACAATAATTTAAAAATGGAAATGTGTAACCAATCTATTATAATAAATTACAGTTTAAGAGTAAGAAATCTTTGATGTTAAGAATGATAATTAAACTTATTCTTATTTTTTCAACAAGCTTTTCTTGCGAAAAATTCCTTACAAAGGGCTTAATTTCTTCACCCAACCACAAACATATACAATTCTTCCTTTGTGTAGGCACTACACTCAAAAACAAAATAATTAACAGTGTTCCCATGCGTAGTATTTAAAAATGCATCAATATTTGTAGTGAAGTCTTCTTTTTCAAAGTATAAAAGCATCTAAACCAATGGCACGTTTTCCATGTACAGCCTGTACATCACGAGACAATTCCGTAAAATACAAATTCGTCTATATTTTGAGCACTGAAAATTTACGAAATAAAACAGTAAGAATAGTTTTAGATGTTAAATAAACAATTTTTTGTTTTTAAAACTGCATAATACACCTGAAACAACATGTTTTGTTAGCAAATCACACTGTTTGTTATGATTCAGTCTCAAAAGCTGTGATGTCAACGCACGTGACTTATTACTTAAGATGTTATGTAATTACTGGTGTTAGAAACTATACTGTCTTTACGCTGGTACCGACCCTGGCGCATTTCCCGGACTTAGGACGGGTGAAAGAAACAGCATATGGGGGGGGGGTTGGTGGTGTCAGCATTCCGTAGAGAGAGGTCCACCAAGGGGATACATAATTGGGTTGCGGTACAATATAGTACCATGTTCTTATTATTATGAGTATTTTTAATATATTATAGTTAACATTTGTTTTATACCTTGTTACTATTTTCTCCACCTTACATAACAGCGCTGGGATTACTCAAAAGAGTCTTTTGCAAGGACTGATAGAAAATTAGTGAAAGTGCGGAAAAAAAACAGTGCATTCGAGTGCGAGTGTGCAGAGGTGCACTTAAGTGGCGTAAACCCAGGTGAATAAGTGAGTGAACATGGAAAACAGTGTTGGTAGAAGCAGATGTCGTATACGTTCTAAGATAATAGAAGGTGATGGTAGCAACAGACGCCGTATACGTTCGAGGATGAGAACGCCCTCAAGGTCCCCAATAGGTGAGAGGAACAACAGACGCAAAAAGCGTCAACCTTCGCGGGAATCTCCGCAGGTTGCAGGATTGAGTGTTATGAGGGAAGTAGCAGTACCTCCAAGGGAGATGGCCGCCCCATTCGCCACTTGAAACTGCAAGTCTGCAGGGGTAGATGTCAACATTTTCGCAAGAAAGGGTACAAGATCTCGAAAGACAGGTGAAAGATCTCCAGCAACTTGTAAATACACAATCTTCTTTACCAACTCACAATGTTGCTATAGACACAAATGTTTTCCCGTTGTTTGAACCTGATGCCGGTAAAAGCCAAGGAGTGGGTGCATAGGTTCATAAGATTTATGAATTACAAACATTTTATCGATGGAGTAATCATTTAACTATTAAACTTTCAACCGGTAGATTGTGTGGTAATGCCAGAAAATGGTATGACTCTTTACAAACCATTTCTTTGAGTGGACTGAACTAAGCAATGTCAATCCAGAATCCAAGTCCCTTGTGTTTTGACAAATTGTTAGTTGAAGCCGTAAATTGTTCACCCCATTCTGGTCACAATTTCGGCGATTTTTCTTTTGAAAAATTTTCAAAACTTAATAAGTTAAACTTAGAAATTCCTGATAGGTGCATTATATACAG
This sequence comes from Rhamnusium bicolor, assembly GCA_029963845.1. NCBI lineage: Eukaryota > Metazoa > Arthropoda > Insecta > Coleoptera > Cerambycidae > Rhamnusium > Rhamnusium bicolor. The sequence continues at coordinate 69,128 of JANEYF010004883.1, read as the reverse complement.
TATAATTGAAGGGATGGACGATGAGAATATTTCATTGTCGGCTAGGGCCGCAAATTTTCAATCAGTTGGACATTTAGCAAACTATCTTAGTCATATAGTTACAACCCCACACCCTAAAACAACCTCCAATGTCTTTACTACAAAGAAAACTCAGGGGTCCATATCCTTCAAGTCGCGAGATACGCGAGACAATCAGCGCAACATATTATGTTCTCATAAAATAGTTTGCTACAATTGTAGTGAGAATCATCGAGTACGGGACTGCCCAAAACCATTACGTAAATTTAAACAGTGTAATAAACTTGGTCACACTAAAGAACGTTGTTTATTTAGAAAGAATAACAATCCGGGTAAGAACGTGAATGAAATAAACGTTATTGCCTTAGAAAGTTAGAGACAGTATAATAAATCCATTTATAAAAACCGCAGTCATAAATAATGCTAAAATAATAAGCCTGATTGATACGGGCAGCAGTTGCTCGGTAATCAAAATATCTGTAGCTCGAAGGTTAGGTTTGAAGTTGAAAGAATAATGAGATATTATTAAAGTGCTTCATGGGTAACATAGTTTAAACCATGCTTATTGTTGATAATATAAACATACGCATTGAAGAGGTAACCGCAGCCGTTCGCCTTGTGGTCCTGAAAGACGAATATCTGATTCATGATATTATCGTCGGCACAGATTATGTAAACTAGCAACATGTAGTGTTATTGAAAACACATAATAAACTTTCTTTAAGAACCTTACTGCCTTTAACTGTAAACGCAATTGATGTTGAGGAAGGTTATGACACTACATGATTTGAATGGATACAGTTTGGAGACACATTGTCAGATGTTCAAAAACAAACAATTTTTAAGTTAAAGGAGTACCGAACTTGAATTTCATTTTCATATTGTGACAGGTAAAACCAATGCCGTTGAAATGCACATACGATGCACGATGCATGAGCCAGTAGTTTATAACCCTTATCGAATGTCTTCTGAAAAAGAAATTTTAAATAAAATAATCCATGAACTGCTGAAAAACAATATTATTCGTGAATCATCTTCCCCATATGCTAGTCTTGTTTTGCTAGTTAAAACGAAAGCCAGGGATTACCGAATGTCTGTAGATTTTAGGAAATTAAATGCTATTACTATTAAAGACAGGTCTCCACTTCCACTCATAGAGGATCAAATTGACCGTTTAGGTGGCAGTGCATTTTACATAGGGCTAGATATGGCTTTTGGCTTTTACCAAGTCCCCATGGCAAACGGCTCGATTGAAAAGACGTCCATTGTAACCCCCGATTCGTACCAGCGCTTACTTTTAAAGAGGGAATTGACAGATTAACGCAAGTGTTAGAAGTATTCAAGCATAATGGCTTGACAATAAAGTTGAGCAAGTGCTCTTTCTTCAAGATCACCATAAATTATTTTGATAGGGAGATATGTGCTGTAGGTGTACAACCAAATGCAGAAAAGGTACGTGGGGTAAAAGAAATGGTGTTCGACAATTTTTTGGTTTGGCTGGGTATTTTGGAAAGCATATTAAGGATTGTGCTAGAATAGTAAAACATCTTACACTGCTTACAAAGAAGGATGTAGGGTGGTTTTGAAGTGAGAAGCAGGAAGCAGCTGTTCAAAAAGTTAAGAAAATTCTTACTTCGAGACCCATTTTATCACTTTTCGACCCCACTCTTGCCATAGAACTGCACACGGATGCCAGCGCATTGGGTTTTGGGGCCTTACTTTTGCAAAAACTAAATGGGAGAGACAAAGTTGTTGCTTATTACAGTGAGCAGACGTCTATGGAACAAAGGCTCTATCATTCCTTCGAATTAGAGACCTTAGCTGTGGTGCTTGCCTTGAGGCACTTTCGTATTTATTTACTAGGCTTAGAATTCAAGGTAGCAACAAACTGCAGTATGTTACATACGATCTTTTCCAAGAAAGATCTAATACCTAGAGTAGCTCGCTAATGGTGAGAGGTTTAGGATTTTAATTTTAATATAGAGTACAGACCTGGAACGAGAATGTCGCATGTTGATGAGTTAAATCGCCTTCCTACTGGAAAAGAGATATATCTTATAGACATTAATGAAGGAGAGTGGATTCTAGCAGCTAAACTACAGGACGAGCAAATTGTTATAATAAAGTCAATTTCACAAGAAAATAAGAGAAGTGTCGATACGAAGCAATATTTTAAAGAATATCAGCTTAAGGCAAATAAAATTTACTGGAGGTTCCCATGTGGAAAGGTGGCATGGGTTGTACTCAGAAGTGCAAGGTGACAGATTTACAAACTTGACCATGAAAGGGGTCACTTTCGGCCAGGAAAGACTATTGAAAATGTGGCTCAAAATTATTGGTTCCCTAGTATGCGTAAGTTTATCCGAAAATATGTGATTTCTTGTTTCAATTGATTATATTACAAGCAGCGGTCTAGTAAGAAACAAGGCATGTTACACCCAATTGAAAAGGTATCTAACAATTTCACACGTTACAAGCAGATCATCTAGAATCTTTTGTATCAAGTAAGAAAGGTAATAAGTACCTTCGAGTTATTGTAGATAGTTTCACGAAGTTGATCATAGTAGAACCTGTAAAATACACACGTACAAGACGTGTTACAAAGATACTGACAGATTTCTTAATTTCACGTTTTATGAAAGGTATGGTATTAGACATGTGCTTAATTCGGTAGTGACACCAAGGGCAAATGGCCAATGGAGAAAGATCCTCTCCCCGCCCCAACAGGGGGAGGCAACGCCTAAAAAAAATGGGATCAATATGTAAAGATCAGAGTGATATGATTCCCTCTCATAATCAAGAAAAAAGGAGCCCCCTTAAAAGGGGTTGACAAATGAAGGCACAACGCAATTTAAGTGAAGTTTAGATAACTTTATCAGATTGATTTAAAAGAAATTTTACAAAGATGGCGCAGAAAATGAGTGAGGACAAAGTACATATGCTACGGCTTGATGCGACTAGAGCTGTTGCTCATGTATACCATGAAGGTGATCTTGTTATGGTCCTAAAGACAGATAGTATTGCATTTGGAGCTAGTAGGAGGCTACTGCCAAAGTATAAAGGACTCTTTCGTGTTATAAAAGTGCTTTTGAATGACCGTTATAAAGTTGAGGATTTAAGAGAGGGGCTTAAGCAAAAAGTTTCGGACGGTAATAGCCGTTGATAAGATGAAGCCTTAGGTTACACTGAATGGCGAGAAGTAAGCAGAAGTTTTCACTTAAGATCAGTAACATACTAAGGTTAGCACAAGGCTAACACACAAACTAAGGTTAGTACAAAGCTAACATACAATCAAAGGTTAGCATAGGACTAACATGCAACCTAAGGTAAGCACAAGGCTCACGCACAATCAAAGGTTAACACAGGGCTAACATACAAGCTAAGGCTAACACACGAAACAAGGTTAGCACAAGGCTGACGCACAAGCAAGGTTATTAATAGTATATTCCGAGGACGAAATGTTGGCAAGAAGGCCTAATGTTGGAAACAATACTGTCCCTACACTGGTGCCGGCCCTGGCGCTTTTCCCAGACTTAGGACGGGTGAAGACAATAGCGTATGGGGGTTTTTGGTGGTGTCAGCATTCCGTAGAGAGAGGTCCACCAAGAATATACATAAATGGGTTGCGGTAAAATACTATGTTCTTATTATTATGAGTATTTTCAATATATTCATGTTCTACAACAACAAGATTATACCTTCTTGTGTGTTGACGAAGGATGTGGCAACATTGAACAGTGACTGTGAAATGTGATGACGTGACATGTTGTTCAACCTCAAGTTCCCAACATGTTCGGACTTTTTGTTAAGAAAATCAGTTATTACTTTCTAACTTTTGAAGTTTAAAAAATAAGTAGTGCCCAGTAGGGTGGAACGAGAAATAAAGGATTTTTATTCTTTTTCAATACGTATTATCTAATAGCAATAAAAAGTTGCTTTTAGAAGTGGTTATTGGCCATGCCAAATTTCGGTTCTGTACGAAATATTTTGAGGTACCGCAGTTACTATAAAAAAAAAAAGAAAAATGGAAAAAATTTTATTTTTCAAAAAATGATTCTAATAACAAAAAATCGTTCTATTTTCATATACTTAAGCATGAAAATTCCAGTTCTTTAAATTTCAGTACTTAAAAAGTTAAATATACATATATTTTTAGTTATATAAAATAATTTATAATCAAGATTTCTTTTTGCTTGTATGGAAGTAAATATGATGCGATGTCTGCGGCTTTTCAGGATATTGAAATTGAAAAATAGGCTGAAGAAAAAACGTTTTTTGCTTTGAAAATTTTTATACAAGTAGTTACATATTATATTTTTTATATTAATGTATTTAGAAAAATTAAGCAAACTTAAAATTGGTCAACGTAACGTAACAAAAATAAATAGATATAATTTTCAAATCTTAAAGTCTCTCTTGGTTTCAAAACATGGCATTTCTTGACAAGACTGAATCCTTGCTCTGACAAATCTGTCTCTTGCAATTACTCTGCAGATATTGGATGAGGTGGTTAATATGTCTTTCCACATCTCGGCTGTGTCAAGGGAACTGCCAAAATGCTTCAATAGTCGTTGCAACATGACAATCACCGTCGATATCAGTCAAATTTCTGAGATCTTGAACTTCTAAAAGCATCGTAACAGGAGGTTCTGATAGCTTGAAATCCGACCAGTTTGTAATATCAAAATATTCTTTAGCCTCAAAGTTAATTACAGAAATATAAAATTTTCGAATTCCTGCTGTATTTTGTGCTCTGGCCTTCAAAATTCGAAGAAATCCTAACGTATGTATGTTTCCTTTCATCACTTATCATGGCTAATATGACGTTTTCTGGAGAGGCAAAATAACCGTTTCGTCGAATCACTGTGTCCACCCACACTTGTGTCAAATCAGATAGTGAGAAAAGTTAACGAGCCTCCATAAATGTATTGGACCATCTTTCAGAAACGGGTTTAATTTCTTGTAAAACCAAATGGGAGCGTAAACATTCATAATAAATTCTGCTAATATGTAAAGGTTTTGTGAAGGATCTTCTGTTTAGACATACAAACGTACTATTCTGTTCGCATATGTCATCCATCTTGAATTTGAAAGATTACCCAGATTTCTTTTCGAAAGGCAGCGATCCGCCGTAGATAACTTGTCACATTTCTAGGAAGTATTTCTGATCTGCACTTAAGTCTTTATAAACATGTAATATAGGCAAATTACCTTCAATGGGCTGGAATATCACAATCGGTAATTCTTCACATTTCCGTGGATTCTTGCCAATTGTGTCCGAAAATTTATTTGGCTCGGCTGTTCTTCCATCTAGGTGACAAAACAAATAATAATAATAGCAGTTTGTTTCCATGGAACAAACAAATCATCCACTGCAATGGTTTTTTAAGATTATCTTCTAACAATCTTACAGTACCTCCTTTAGATCCAGTATCGGTAGCTGTACCATCACACCCAACAACAAGACTATGAATATTGACGTGGTCATCTGTTAAGTACTTTGTTACACTTTTCATTATTTGAACAGCAGTGCCAACTTTTGGTGTAATATAACCCAAGAATTTTGGTCCTGGTTGCTGTTACAAAACAATATGTTCCTCTATTATAGTTCTACAAAATTTGTTCCCTTTCTTTTCTTCCATTATAGTCTTATATTTAAAATCATCGAAATATAATCCTTTGAGGTCCAAATTACCTTCCAAATTTGGCTGCAGTTTTTAACGATTCTTCGACCTTTCTCTTCTAATTTTCATTCTATCTATTACCTTAGTATTACCTTCATTTATAATAAGACCCACGTCTTTTAGTATTTCGCTTGCTATATTTGCTGCAACTCTGCCCGAAACGCCTATTCTGTCACAGGCCAAAGATGGCAAATGCAATCGCATTTCTGGAATTGCCAGTGTAGATTCTTTTGAAGTTGACGGGACTGGTGACACTGGGGCGGGTATGTTTAATTCTAACTCTTCATAATAATCAATTCGATTATCATCAGTGTTTACCTGAAACTATGTTCTGATTGTGAAGTAATTGTCTCTTTCACATCTGCATATTTCGTAATCCTCATTGTAGCCTTCTGTATCCTCTGTTCTCTTTAATTCAGTCCTTAAGACATTAAAACAACGATGGAACTTATGGCCATTTTTCTCTCCTTTCTTTGATCTTGTAGAAACTCGTACCCAATTTTTGGTAATTTAGACGATTTTTTACAGTTGCATAAAGAAAAGGCAAGGCACTTACAGGTTGCAATATCAAAGAGTTTTTTAGATGCGGTTTTAAATAAGTTCAAGTTCCATTTGAATATTTCTGTTCCTCTGCTAACTTTTTAGGCTAAGCAAGTTCTTTATTCACCATTGATATGTTGCAATTTTCTGAATTAGACGAGTATGAAAAACAATAGGCATTATGCTTCTCGCTACACATTTTTACTTTTACAGCTAATATCTCTACAATTTCTCCTACTGTGGGTTCCTTATAAGTTTTTCGGGCTTTATATCATACCTGATTTGCAAATAGAATTGCATTAGGTCTTCATATGGTGGCGGCAGAACTCTTTCATTAATTTCTTCTCCATGGCCAAAAATAGGACATTTTATTATACTGCTATTCACTACGCACTAAGCAACACACTGTTCAATTGATTAGAATCTAACAATGTTTTAATAAAAGAACATTTGTTGATATTAACTCGCGCAAAATAATTAGTAACTATATGTCTTACTGTCGTTTCTAAATTTAACGCGATAACATCACTATAATACGATATACGTCAGATAATGCTTGACAATGAAATATTAACAGATCAACACATCGCCATATTGCCACTCCCTACTACTCACTATAGATTGTTGCGTGTGGCCGCAAAACTAGCATAGGTGGTAAATATTGCGCGCGTAATTTGAAACTTTTCAATTTTCAAGCACCTCAAGGACTAAAGTTAGAAACTTCAAATTTTATACAGTTGATAAGCAAAAAAAATGGCAACTTTCCGTCTCTATTAGAGATTACGTATTCAAATTTAATTTTTTCGAAAATTTTTAAATTTTCAAATGGCTTGCGGCATTTAAAAGACTGAAGTTAAAAACCTCAGATTTTGTAGAATTGATAGAGACCAAAATGACAACTTTCAAATTAGACTTTTTCGAAAATTTTGAAAGTTTCAAATGGTTTGCGGCACCTCAAAGACTGAAGCTAGAAGCTTTAGATTTTGAAGAATTTATGAATAGATCAAATGTCAACTTTTCACCACCATTAGAAATCGCATATCCAAAGCTGATTTTTCCGTTCAACCCCAGTGTCCAGGGCGCCAAACGGTATTAATCTAGTCCTGTGGACGACTTAATCATAATAGATTATTTTTGTCGCATAGCCCGTTGCTATAATGTTCGCATTTTTTTATTGGACAGAAGAAACATAAAAAAATTATTTGTTTTTTTTTAATGACGTGCTCTCATATTATGGCGCATACAGTATTTGTAACGTCTCTTAATGTCACTTATTTTATAGTTTGTCTCAACTATATAAAAGCAATCAACAAACGGGCCACCGAAACACTCGTAATTAAAACACAGACAACCGAACACGCATAAGAGCTCAAACGTAAACTACAAATAAACAATAAGGCTGGTATGCATAGTTGTTCTTCCGCGACTCGCCAGTTGTCACTTAGCAATGGATGAGTCTTATGTATTTCATACATTAAAATCAATCACAGCTGAACGATAGCTGGCAAGTCGCTGGAGAACGACACCCGAAGGATAATTTTGATGGTAAAAAGATCTAATTTTTTTTCTAATATACTTTTCTACACTAGTACTTTCGTTTGACAAAATAAAAAAAATAGTAAATGACCCCATTAGACAAAAATTATAAATTATTTTCACTTTGGTACGCTAGAAAAAAAGATGAAAGGTGAAGAGCAAGAAACAACTATACACCTCGATGAATCGCATTATTTCAATAAGGAATTATACAAAAATCATGCAGTCATGGTAAATGAAATAATATAATTAATATACTTATAAGCACTGCGTAATATGAATATGTATTGTGCATAAAAGTCTTACCCCTGGTAGTATCAACATTCTAAAGGGACCTTTAACGTAAAAAGAATTTTAGTGACAAGAAAATTTATTATAAACAAAATGTAAATATCAGATAGCAATCCTATAGTTTAAATAAAAATTACGTTTAATCGCTATCGTATTTATATCTCGATTAAAGTTTTGCTGGAATTGCTGAAAATTGCTTGCATGAAAATGAGATCAATAGTATATGCAAACGTATGATTAGCAGCAAATCATTTGCTGATATTCTGCCATATTGGAACACACTTCGCAAATATGATATTACTTGATTGAACTATTTTTTTTTTTTGTAATTAATAACAAACTACATATCCAGAATACTAAGTGTTATATTATATCATTTTAATCAAAAATAAAATCTAGCCAAGCATAACACTGACGTAGTTTTCCACAAAACTCCAAAACACTATACACTGCACTCGACGCGTGTTTCGCCAGCCAAATTGGCATCATCTGGAGATGATTAAAACTAAACTTATGCTAACAATCTACCCTATTTATACCTAAACTATTGTCACGGCTCACCAAACCATCATGGTTTGGTGAACCGTAACCCACTAACCAATAAAACTGGCTATTTAGGATAGGCCCTCTGTCACTATTCATACTATTTTTACACTTTATGATTTCCAAGCTTTCAAATGCATCCAGCTGTCTGATATTTGTTACATTCCTAATTAATCTTAAATTGCTAATATCTATTTTATGGCTGTTCTCAAACGCATGTTGGGCTACACTAGACTTATCTGTTCTACCATATTTGAGATGGGCCATATGCTATTTGAATCTAGTTTGATCCGAGCATACCATTATACAGGATATTTTATTTAAACAAATATGACATATTTTGATGTCCCTTAAAATATATAGTCAATTGTTTTTCGATTTCTGAAAACAAATATTTTTTTATGACCCCACACAAGGCTACTTGTTTCATTCCCCTAACTGTAAAAATAAAGTTGTGACATTCATTTGAAAGTACACTCAGATAAAATGAACAATTACTACAGCGAGACAAATCGGTTGTAGTACAGAAAAAAATCGATTTAACTGAGTAATAGAAATAAACAAACAAAACGTTTTAGGTAGTACGGTTTACTTCTAATAAATTCAGGGCTAATAAATGTATGGTAGAATGACACTGAATAATTTAAATATACACAACCTTGCCTTTCCTTTCTATTTTATCAGCAGAAATAGTAATAATTAAAATAGAAATAGTATTTACAAAAGGTAATAAATACTAGAAATAATACTTAAATTGGTACCAAAGTCAAAATCCCCTCAATTTATAAGATTAAATAAATTTGCCAACACACACTTCATGTAGAAACTAGTGATTCTGAGATTTCTCCTGCTGTCGTTGTGTATATATCTACTTCGCACTAATGAAGGCAAAAACTAGAGGCTGGTCTGCGAGTGATATGTACAATGGTCTCAAGAGGGATGTCCATTTATTTGGTAAACATCCTTTACTATTGGGCAATCGTAATTAAAGCTTTATCACTCTTAGTATGATATAAATTTATAAATCATTAAGAAGTGTGTTGGCTAATTTATTTAATCTTCAATTAAATATATTGACAGGATTTCGACTTTGGTACCTATTTAGGTATTAGTTCTGGGAATTTATTACTATTTTGTAAATTAACGTTATGAGTAGAAATAGTATTATTTTCAAAATCTTAGTTTCTTTTTTTAGATCCAGATATTTTTTGTAATTGCAATATTCCAACATTTTACATTCTCTGTAAACATAATTGTGTTATTATATTACTATAGTAAAAAAGTGGTCTTTTTGAGTTGAGCTCAGATATTTACGGCCAAGGCCATGCAAATTGGGCAAAACACAAAAAAGGGCCTTCTACTCCGAGTAATATACAGAGTGGGGCAATAGTATGTCCGACTTCAATAACACGAATTATACGATAGCTAGAAATTTGGTTAAAAACATAAGTAAACTAGATAAAGAAGTCAATAACGGGAAATTGTTTCCAAATATACAGGGTGAGCCAGGCCGATTCTACAGGGCTAAATGTATTTTTTTTTTAATGTGTACTATATTGCAAGAATTTTTTGTAGTTTTTCGACTACTGTAATTTTATTAATATACTTATTTATATTTTAATTTTATTGGCTAGTTATTTGTTTTTCACACATCAAGAAGGATCTGTAAGAACCCTCGGGACCGATTCAGTATACTCGATCTTACTATAATTTAAGATCGTAATTGGCGCATATTTAAAATATGTGAACTCTTTTAGAGACCCCAAATTAATGTTTTATGTAGAAAAGTCTACTTCTTAGCGATTAAAAAGGTCATCTCGGGTGTGACATCTGCCACCCCACAGATCGTTTTCCCGGGAAATTCAAAAACAAAAAAAGTTTTGAAAAATCCATAAAAGGTCGAATAGATTTTAAATATGTAAAGTATAAACTGACAAAACCAAAGAGTCCTGATAACTTGTGAAGGGATGAAGACATTGAAGAAATGAATGAAAAAACAACCCCAAATAGCCCCTGTCTACTTTAGCAACCTGCTATCTTGTGCAAAACTTTCAATCCAATTGGACGAAAGAGAAAAAAGTTTTGAAAAAATTCTTCAAAAAGATCGACTAGATGTTAAATATGTAGAGTATAAACTGACAAAACCAAGAAATCGTTATAACTCGTGAGGGGATGTAGATATCGAAAAAAATGAATGAAAACACCCCTACACCCTCTGTTGACTTTGTCAGCATACTGTCCTGAGCAAAAGTCAATCCCTTTGGACCAAAAACAAAAAAGTTTTGAAAAAAATTCTTAAAAGATTGAATAGATGTTAAATGTAAAGCAAGAACTGACAAAACCAAAAAGTACTTATAACTCGTGAAGGGATGCAGATATCGAAAAAAGAAATGAAAAACACCCCTACACCCGTGTCGACTTTGGCAGCCTACTACCATGTGCAAAAGTTTATATTAAAAACACAGAGCATACGAACATACGCGCTAGTAGGCTATCTATATGGGAATGTTTCATTAAGTGTTTACAATATAATATTATATCTACATAAAAGTCGTCTCTGAAATTTATCGCTTCCTCCCGATATCTAATTATAACTTATATATAGTTGCTTATTTACAGCGCCCATTCCAATGATGACGTACTCAAGAAATCAGCTTTACTCATCAGCGAATAAAACATTATTGAAGAAAGTAGCACCTTCTTGCATTACTAAACGCTTTTGAAAGTAGTTCCTAGTGCATTTGATTATGACATGCATATAACAGATTCGATCAACGGAATATCTACTTATTCCTACTAATGAGCTCACTTCTCTCTGACTAATATGGGGATCGTGAATCGTTTTCAAATAACTCATTTTTTTCGTTCACAACATTTTTTATTTGTTAAATTTTTTTATATTGTACATTGCCAGTTTCCACAAATCTATGAAGCAGATTTTGGGAGCTCAACTTCAGTGAGCTTTCTTTCAGGATATCGTTGGTGATAAATTCTGCTGGCGAGCGAATAATTTCTTTCCGACTGAAACAAAAATCATGTCTACAAGTTCTTCTTTGTTAAAATTCATTTTGAAAAACTCCAAATACTTTAAAATTGACAAAAAATGAGAACTGACGACCGATAACTGTGACAAATATTCGTTTGTGCAAAACAATTGACACCGGACTGAGGTTTTATTGTTTGTCGAATAAAAGAACACCAAAATAGTTTACAAGCAAAACATTCACAAAGAATTGATGTGCTGCGCGTAAACATGTGTGCTGACGCTATTTTCAACAGCACCGGCGAAATAGCGAATATCAACGGCGGCAGCGGCGCGTCGCTGGCTGCATATTTTTTCAACAGCGGTGGCGCACGGTCGCCAGAGCGCCTGTTGAAATGTTACGTATACACTGATTTTTTTCAATTAATTATATAAGCATAATATTTTTGAGAATTTTAAACATGGCATTCTTAAAATTTTTTAATCTAAATAAGAATTTTTTTAATCTACAGTCTCTACAGTGAGTGCAGTATATAGTGTTTTGGTGTTTCGTGGAAAACTACGTCAGTGTTGTTTTAAATCTACATATATATGAAATATTTAATAACAACAAAATAAATTATAAAATACATAAGCAATATTTGTAATTAATTGTAAGTATATAAATTTGTTAAAAAAGTGCAACTTTGTAAACTACTTCACTGCATAGTTACAAAAATAAATCATTTGGTAAAATAAATAAAACTCATTGTAAAAACAACAAATAGCAAATGAAATGATACACTAGCATAAAAAAAACAATTACTTCATGGTAACTGTCGTGATTGATTATAAATTTTTATCCACATTATAGGGACTAATTTGTGCCCTTTTTGCTGATACTATTTGACCCGCTACTGAAAAAATTTTCACTAGTACTGGTGGCAGGTATTGGTAAAAAAATGGTGCCAGCTTGGAGATATGTATTTCTTTCTGGTATGCTTTAAGCTTTTCAGAATTCTAATACATTTTTGGTTAACATGTTAGATTAAACTTTGACGCTGAAAACTACTTTGAAATAATTGACTGGAGTTCCTGTAAGTTGTTCTCTCCACCTATTTAGCGCAATATTGACGATGATACTATTTTATCACTAATACACTGTGAGACTGCCCCAAATTGGAACATAAGAAGCTTTCCCTGCCACACACAAGCTGTGGAGAGATGTGTAAAGCTTATCATCGAGGCATCAGGCAAGGTCTGTGGTGCGGAGAATAGAGATGGCTACATCAGATCAACTCTGCTATCAAGATCCATAATGCCAGAGTTTTCTAATAAAGCTAAATTCAAACTAGCCATTCAGGAAAAATAACTATCAGAGAAAATGTAACCTCTTTACGTATACAAATAAAAACCATATTTTACCAAAAATGTGTTTTTTAAAGCGCATGCGTAAACGGAAAATGTTGGCAGATTTCTAAAAGAAAAAATTGAGTGCTTTCTACCTTTAATTGGAATCGCTTTCCCCGCTATAGTGACCTCGTAAGTGTTCTTTAAGTCACAAAAAAAAATTCAGACTAATTGGTTGATTTTACCGATTTTTCATTTTTTTGAGAGCCATGCGCGAACGGAAGATACCAACCGATTTAAAAAAAAATTTTTTCCTCGTCTTTTTTCCTGTTTTCTTTTTCAAAGTTATTTATCTTTTTTTAGAATGTCAAGTTGCACGCTTGACATATTCTAAAAAAAGGACACCCTCTGACTAATTTTTTGACGGAAAGTCACAAGCGCAGTAACATACTGGGTAACTTCAACTATATTTTTTAGATAACGAAGAATTATTCATGTGGCGGTGTCCCAAAAAAGAAAAATAAAAAACATATACTGCACTTGACACTCGTTTCGCCATCCAAGTTGGCATCATCTGGATATGCTTAAAACAGTTTTCATCATATTCATACGAGTGCAGTATATTGTGTTTTAATATTTAGTGGAAAACTACGTCAGTGTAAGGTATCCTTGCACTTAATTGTGTGTTTGACATTTAGATTGCTAAATATTACTAAATATTACTAATCACCAAATATTACGAACTGTGAAAATTATCCTATTAATGTTAGTTTTAATTTGAAATAAATTATAATGGTTTATGTTTGATTTATATTTTTTTTTTGTTCTTTTTTACCATTAAAAGTTTGACATAATAAAAATGTTGACGTTATATTATGTTTGTACTGTTCATTGGTTTCCATGGCAATTTTAAATCCCAAGGAAATAAACGCATTATTTTACTTCGTGTTTCGACGCAGCAAAATACTGTTTTATTCTCGTTCATGCAAAAATACCATAAGTAAGTATTTATAGATGTTACTGTGCATTATTAAAATTTGAAAAATACCAATTAAGAATGAGATGAGGTTATAGCTAGATTAAGAAAATAGTGTATTGTTTTAGCTCTAAGATACATTATTTGTGTTGTGTTGTACCTTGTACTTACAATATACAAATCCAACTATTTTTTATTTTTGATATTGTTCCTTTCGATATTTACTTTTATGTTCGAATTTATCATTTATCTAGTAATAAACAATAGTGAAAAACATTAATTTTTATTGTGTTTATTTTAGGTATATGATTTCTTTATATCCTGAAAACGATTGATCTTTCTTGGTGGGAGGGGGTAGGCCATAGGGGTCAAATTACAACTATTGCCTATGGGGCCGAATGAGTTCAGTCCAACCCTGTGTAGATTTACAAATGTTGCTCTTGTGATCGTTGTTTGTAATTTGGTGATATTAGGTTGTAGAGTCTGTAGGTTGTAGGTTTGCTTACACACCTCTATGTAGTTAGTGAATTTCGTGATTCTGTGTATGTCAAATGGTAATTTTTAAGATGTGTAAAAAATTTACCACAACGTACTCACAAGTCACAATGTATTTCTTTTGTTGCTGCATAGAGAAACTAAAAATAAAATCTTTGTGTGTTTGTATGTGAAGTGAACATGCATCAAAACTCCCGTCAGCTGTAATATCGAATAAGCACAAACATCGTTTAGTTAACAGAACGTGTTTTAAGTGTATAACGCAGTTTTAAAAACTAATATTAATGATTACTGAACATTTAAAACATATCTTACTGTTTTATTTCGTTAATTTTGTGTGCTCAAAATAGAGACGATTTTGTATTTTACGGAATTGTCTCGTGATATGGAAAAGGTGCCATATTGGTTTAGATCCATCAGCCGAAACCCGGTTTAGATGCTTTTATACTTTCAAAAAAGAAGACTTCACTACGAAGGGCGATGCATTTCCAAATATTACACATGGAAATATTGTTAATTATTTAGTTTTTGAGTGTAGTGCCTACATAAAGAAAGAATTGTGTGCGTTTGTGGTTGGGTGAAGGAAGTCTTTTAAGGAATTTCCCGCAAGAGAAGTTTTTTTGCAAAGGTAAGAATAAGTTCAATTATCAGGGATCTCTTCACTGTAATTTATCATAATAGATTAGGTATATTTCCATTTTAAAATTGTACAACGCCCAGAAAGATGTAAATATTTTGAATTCTCCATTTTGTATTTGTACGAGTATTTCCATAAAAATACAGATATTATGAAAAATAACAAATTTAATGATGTAAAAAAATGTAAATCAATCAATCAATCAATAGTGAGAAAAATGTTTTAAGCTGTAGTTGGATTCTTTAAAACAATTCAACCCATGGGTTATGGGTTATGTTGTACTTTTCTGGCTGTTACAAGATGTTTAATTTTCTAGTAAAATATTTAATTTTAAAAATGAGTACATTTTGATCGGTAGCACAGTTAGATGTTATTTATCTAATGCTATTAGAAAAAAAAAAAATTATCGCTATGTAACGGACGTTGAGATAAAATTTGGCAACACTGCCATAACTTTCATATATGGCTAGCTTCGTCAGCGGTTCTCAAACAGTTTGGTGTATTATTTAAAAAAAAATTTCTGTCACTTCTGAGGAACTTTTACTAAGGTAAATTTTTAGCAATCGACTTATTTTATCAAGTACTACCTCCCATTAAAAATATATTCCCAAGTTCGTAAACACCCTGTATATATATATATATATATATATATATATATATATATATATATATATATATATATATATATATATATATATATATATATATATATATATATATATATATATATATATATATATATATATATATATATATATATATATATATATATATATATATATATATATATATATATATACTATTTATATATATATATATATATAAATCTAGAAATAAATCGGGTATTCCCGCATAAAGAAAAAAAATTGCAAGGTGGAAAAATGCAAAATTGCAAATGGCAGAAAGATGAAACCGTGGACATGTTTCTGACTAATTGGTCTTCATCAGCACGGTGTAGCTGAGTTAAATGATTAGCAAAACTCAGAAAAGACACTAAAGGGAAAACCACTGACAGACAGCCAGTCGCAACCTTTGTGGCTTCCACCTGGAAGACTCTGGTATGAGCGACATCCAAGTTTCGCAACGTGGCGACTATAGCCAGCTGCGGGGGATTCCGGACCCAGGAATGAATATAAGTACAGGAAATATTTAGACGCGGGTTGAACACGAACAGTAAAAATCTAGAAATAAATTGGGGTATTCCCATAAGAAAAAAAAATTGCAAGGTGGAAAAATGCAAAATTACAAATGGCAGAAAGATGCAAACCGTGGACACGTGTTTCTGACTAATTAGTCTTCATCAGCACGGTGTAGCTGAGTTAAAATGATTGGCAAAACTCAGAAAGCACTAGGAAAACCACTGTGACAGACACCAGTCGAACCTTTGTGGCTTCCACCTGGAAGACTCTGGTATGAGAGCGACATCCAGTTTCGCACGTGCGACTATAGCCAGCTGCGTGGGATTCCCGACCCAGGAATGAATATAAGTACAGGGAAATAGCTAGACGCGGGTTAGTTACGAACAGTAAAAATCTAGAAATAAATCGGGTATTCCCGCATAAAGAAAAAAAATTGCAAGGTGGAAAATGCAAAATTTCAATTAGCGAAAGATGCAAACCGTGGACACGTGTTTGACTAATTGGTCTCATCAGCACGGTGTAGCTGAGTTAAAATGATTGGCAAAACTCTAGAAAAGACAGCTGGCTATAGTCGCCACGTTGCGAAACTTGGATGTCGCTCTCATACCAGAGTCTTCCAGGTGGAAGCCACAAAGGTTGCGACTGGCTGTCTGTCAGTGGTTTTCCCTTTAGTGTCTTTTCTGAGTTTTGCCAATCATTTTAACTCAGCTACACCGTGCTGATGAAGACCAATTAGTCAAAACACGTGTCCACGGTTTGCATCTTTCTGCCATTTGCAATTTTGCATTTTTCCAGCCTTGCAATTTTTTTTCTTTATGCGGGAATACCCGATTTATTTCTAGATTTTTACTGTTCGTAACTAACCCGCGTCAAGCTATTTTCCTGTACTTATATTCATTCCCATCCGAATCCCGCACGCGCCGGCTATAGTCGCCACGTTGCGAAACCCGGATGTCGCTCTCATACCAGAGTCTTCTAGGTGGAAGCCACAAAGGTTGCGACTGGCTGTCTGTCAGTGGTTCTCCCTTTAGTGTCTTTTCTGAGTTTTGCCAATCCCGGTTAACTCAGCTACACCGTGCCGGTGAAGACCAATTGTACAGAAACACGTGTCCACGGTTTGCATCTTTTCTACCATTTGCAATTTTGCATTTTCCACCTTGCAATTTTTTCTTTATGCGGGAATACCCGATTTATTTCTAGATTTTTACTGTTCGTAACTAACCCGCGTCAGCTATTTCCCTGTACTTATATTCATCCCTGGGTCCGGAATCCCACGCAGCTGGCTATAGTCGCCACGTTGCGAAACTTGGATGTCGCTCTCATACCAGAGTCTTCCAGGTGGAAGCCACAAAGGTTGCGACTGGCTGTCTGTCAGTGGTTTTCCCTTTAGTGTCTTTTTCTGAGTTTTGCCAATCATTTTAACTCAGCTACACCGTGCTGATGAAGACCAATTAGTCAGAAACACGTGTAATCCACGGTTTTGCATCTCTGCCATTTGCACCCCCGCATTTTTTCCGCCTTGCAATTTTTTTCTTTATATGGGAATACCCGTTTTATTTCTAGATTTTTACTATTCCGTAACTAACCCGCGTCTAGCTATTCCCTGTATATATATATATATATATATATATATATATATATATATATATATATATATATATATATATATATATATATATATATATATATATATATATATATATATATATATATATATATACTAATTAAAGTATTATAATATATTTTTATATTTAATAAATTAAAATTATTTTAACAATGTATTTTATTTTCCTAAAAGCAATAATAATAATATTTCAGAGAAATTAATATTAATTAGTAAACAAATTGTGACATACTCCACGACCACAATGCTTATTTGTGTGTGTACGTGCGTGCGTGCGTGCGAGCGTGCGTGTGTGTGTGTGTATGAGACATGTCACTTTGGCACCCTTCAGTAAAGTAACGGTACTATGAACTTTTATTACGGTAACGGTCTCGAACACCAGTTCCTCTTTTAAAGTGTAGGAACACCATTTTATTCTATCTGTGTGACAGAAGCTAGGGGTAATTCAGTGAAGAAACGGAATGCCAGGCGATCTGTGTGTGTGGTTGTCGTTTGCGTAGCAATGAACAACTTCACCTTACCTGCCAAAAATGATTCTCAGTGTACAAGCCGATTTACTTACTTATATCTTTGCTTTAAATAAAAGGCAGAAGTTCAACTTCACTTACTCTATTTATTTAAGACTGCTTCACAAAATAATAAAGAAAATAAGTATATACACAATAGTTATATTATAATGCAAACGTAAATATTAATCTATATTATAAGTAAGCAACCAAAGGAAACCAAGATGTTATGTAATGCAAAAGCGGTGACCAGTTATATTAAGTAGAGCTAAGTCAAGAAAACTACTACTACGGTATTACTATCAAATGTTTACTATCAGCATCTACTAAAGCAAGCAAGCGGTAATTGGAAATAAAGCACAGTTATGACAGCTACTACTACTGGTATTTACAGTGGTTAATGACTCTAGTCACTAATGCTTAAGGCGGTATGACGGCAGGCAGTCGATGCAGCAGGTATTTTCAGTGGTAAGCGATTACGGAATGCAAGCAAGATACAAGTGCAAGAAGTCAGTCCAGGGACAGACGGTATATTTGACTGTCTAATCGTGAGCGTGCTATATCTTTAGACTCGCTCCTAATGTCCCTTATTAGGACTTCTTGACTATGTGTAGAGGACAGAACGGTTCATGCATTACCTCCCGGAGTACCTAGTGAGATTTTTTCCACAGATTGATGATAAAAAACCTCACTTGTGCAACCTCGCGTACACCTGATGAAATCCTTTCCACAGATCGAGGAATAAAGATTTCACCGGTACTTTATTGCAATTACGACTGAGATGGGCCTCTTTCCACAGGTCGTTATAAACATAATAAACGATTGATCATTAGAATAATAAACAAACTAAGAATACCCTGAAAAGAAACCGGTTTGAAACAATTATTTTAGAGAAATAATTGTTATTCCAAATACTGGACTTGCAAAATAAATTTCACTTTGGTTCAAAACGGTTTTAAAAGAAATATTAACACAAGTTATTGTATAAAGGGTGTACCAAAGTGAACGAAAAACCCATTTAGGTCTGACTACAATAGAAAACTAGCAACGGAAAAATCACTTCATTACAAAATTTTTAATCTGAAGTATTGTTATTAGCTAGTGTTCTCCTATTCAAACAATCGATCAACTCTAACAGGTCTATCAACTTTAACTGCTTGATCATCACAATCAGCTGTACTTCACTGCATTATGCACCTGTTCGGTGTGTCCCATGTGTCCCGGTATGTCGCAGTATATCTGGTATGGCCCAGTATATCCCGGTATGTCCTAGTATCTCCCAGTATCTATATAAATTTTGTCATAAAGTATCCACACACCACACGTTTACTTTGTGTGAATATTGTCTTTTAGAGTTGATGACCCATTCAGGGTTTTAGACTGACCAGTATCGAGAATTTTGAGAAGAAACTACTCCGTTACTGGAAACGTGGCTTCGTCGCTGAACAGAATTTTTAAAGAAAATTCTATTCTTCTTTCTTTATCTCATGGTCTTAAAATATTTTCAAATTATTTAATTTTCATTTTAGTTAATGATAAAATGACAATACAATATTATTCCTTTTCTACAATAAACTGTTATGTAATAAACAATTTATTTTAAATTTTAACCACTAAAGTTGTGTAATAGTCTACTGCATATGCAACGTAATGTATTTAGGTAAATATGCATGAAATTAATACTGTTTTGCATCAACAATAGCGGTTTCCTTACATATAAACTTTCTTTATTCTGTTACTAATTGGTGAATAAAATAATAGGTATAATATGATTTAATCTAAGAATGTGGGTGTAGTCTAGTTGTAGTACGTATTGTTTCTATTTGACAAAATCAAACTAGTATATTATGAGCATGACCTATGCGTTGTTATTATTCAACGCAGTATAGAAATGTATGCACCAAAATCCAGTTTCAGCGCTTGAAATCAAAAATATCTGATGTGGCCAACACATAACTTTCTTTTCTAATTTAATTCTTGACTTACTTCAATTAAATTTTAAAAGCATGTCTTCAAATGTTTCATTCAAATTTTCAATTAATTAATTATCAGCGTCTTTCGATAATGTTAATAAATAATTCATGTAATATTTTTTTAATAATTTCTTCATATTGACATATTCACATTTTTGTAACTAGATTAGACATTTCTAATGCCAAAATACCAAATCTATCCTAACCTCATTTTATGAAGTCAAATGTGTACAAAATTTCTTTTCCTATCAGCTTTGTTTAAGTACTTGGAAAAAATATTTTATTAGCTTAATATAATAGACCTGATTAATAATCTTTCATCAAGAATATATATTTTTTTAAAGTCAAATACAAAAAAGTTTGGGTCCCGTGGACCCCCTTTCAGAAGGCTAATTTTGTTCATCACCGAATTTATCACTGTCTTTGGCTTTTAGAACATATACCAAATACCAAATTTGAAAGATTTATCTCAAAAACTGTGGCTGCCACAGACATGCAGACAGGTTTTCCTAAAATTGTTTCTTTATCATAATTCGTCGAGAATCGTCCAGAAATAAAATAAAAATTTTTGAAAATTTTTTTCCCGAAATTATACCTTCTTTCTTCATTCATTATGTCTTTTCTGGTGGTACCACATTCATCAAAATTAATGTGTCACCTAAAATTTTGTTGGATATCTTAATTGTCAAATTTGAGAATTCTCCTATTAGTATTTTTTCAGTTAACACGGATACACATGCACACACACAGATCCGCGCACACACACACCCGCGCACACATACACGCACACGCTCACAATATGAAGTTAAAAACATGTCTTGAATGTCATAAATTTAAAATCAAAAAATTTTATTTTCACTTTCTTATACCTAATATAAGGAAGTATAGTATTCGTGATTTTTTTTCGACCTCGAGATTTTGATTGATTTATACGTTTTGAACCCTCCTAAATCCATTCTGACTATTTTCTGAATGATGTCTGTCGGTGCGTCTGTGCGTGTGCGTGTGCGTATGCATGTGTGCGTGTGCGTGTGTGTGTATGACAGATTAAACTCGGTGAATGTGGTACCAGCAGATGAGACATAATAAATGAAATAAGAAAAAAGGTACAATTTCGGGAAAAAATTAAGAAATTTGTATTGCATTTCTGGACGAATCTCGACGAATTATAATGAAAAAACATAACTTTTTTGAAAAAAAAATCTGTCCACATGTCTGTAGTATCGCGATAGCAGCCACAGTTTTTGAGATAAAGCTTTCAAATTTGGTACACCAAAGACAATAGAAAATTCGGTGATGAGCCAATTTTGCTTTTTCTGAACCCCATTCTGAACTTTTTTGCATTGGACTTTACTAAAAACATATTCTTGATGAAAGATTATAAATCATGTCTACTATATCAAGCGAATAAAATATATTTTCCAAGTACTTAAATAAAGCTGATGTAAACTCAAATATTTTACACATTTGGCCTCATAAAATGGGGCTAGTATAAATTTA
The DNA here is from genome assembly GCA_029963845.1 of Rhamnusium bicolor. NCBI lineage: Eukaryota > Metazoa > Arthropoda > Insecta > Coleoptera > Cerambycidae > Rhamnusium > Rhamnusium bicolor. The sequence goes on along the minus strand of JANEYF010004883.1, from coordinate 47,354 downwards.
ACAGGTTGACATTTGAAAGGTCTAATTTAGTTACAAAAATGTCAATGTCAATAACAAAAAATATTAAAATACAGGTATGCGGTCATTAATTTCTAGGGGTGATTCTACATAAAAAAAATATGAAGAAAAGTTCATAAACATGGGTCCGAAAATCCCTCCTAAGTGCGCTACGGGCCTCTGAAAGGGGCACCCAAAGTTGACATTTTATTTCATATTTCGTCTGACGTCTTCTTTAACTTCACTGGCCTATCCTTCGACTACACCAATTTTCCCGGCGACTTCATTGACTTCTTCTATAACATCTTTCAATTTTTCAGTGAGTGAGAAAATGGCTGCTTGCTGTTCCTCTAGGCTTCTCTTGATATCTTCGTTTTCCTCATGTCATTATTTCCAGGCCCTCCATCATTTTTCTTGAGTATTTTTTTCTTCCTGTCTTTTTCTTCCTGTTCTTCCATCATTGGTCTCTGTTTATCTTTCTCTTTCTGACGTTTTCTTTCTTGTTTTTTATTTTTCTTCTTGGTGCCTTCTCTCGTGTTCGTATTGATCTCTAATACAGCTTCCTTAGGCAGATTTTTGAGTATTTATATTCAGCACCATCTTTACCAGGGGCCTTATTATTGAATAGTGTGATAGTGATAATCTGTGCTAATTCAATGTGTGCGCTCATGATATTTAAAAATTGCTGTCTAGTCAGTTGAATTTGGGCCTCATAACCATTTAAGAATTAACTTACTCCATTTTCTATGCGGTCGAGCTCTAAATTATTTGGGTAGTTCCGATTATGGATGTTTTTAAATTTATATGTTAAGTGGTTAGTTTTTTGTCTGTACGTCAAGTGGATATGGCCATTTTGTTCGAACAGGGCTGGCATCGCATCTCTTGTACTTTTAAGAGCCTTGATTAACTTCCACAGTGAATTGTCTTGAGGATTTAGCATAGCTGATTTATCACAGCCAATTTGAGTCAAAGAAGCTTTGTCCTTTTAGACCCTCCCGTTGACATCACGGTTTTTCTGCCAAAGCGTCTCAGCCGATTTTTTCCTACTCTCACCATTGTGCTTAACACAAAAGGGAGAGTTTTAATTTTCTAGTTCATCGCCTATTAAGTTTTCCCCTCAATAAGGAGAGGTTTGAAAAGAAAAGGCATTGATTAAGCATATAGCTGGGAGTAATGGATTTTTAAGTTTAATCGACAAGATAATTAGGAAACGTAAATTTAAAGAGACAATTCGAAATTCCTCAACCTTTCAAAATCCGAAATTTGTATCGATTACATACGATCCTCAATTCACCCATGGTACTGGTAAGATTTTTAACAGACGGTGATTCATTCAGCGGGAAATAAACTACAACTTTTGGATAGTCAAAAAAAAAACTAAATCGAAACAAATAAATAGTCAGAGATTTATGAAATTAACTGTAAGGAGTGTAATCAAAAGTATGTTGAACAAACTAGACGATTAATTCAAACTTGATTCAAGAAATATATTGCTCATCTCAAATATGGTAGAACAGGTAAGTCTAGTTTTTCCCAACACGCAATTGAGAACAACCATAAATATGTATCAGCAATTTAAGATTAATTAGAAGCATAACAAATACTAGAGAGCTAGATGTAATTGGAAGCTTGGATATCACAAAGTGTAAAAATAGTATGAATTGTGACAAATAATCCGCTCTGTTGGTTAGTGAGTGACGGTTCAGCGAACCGTGACTTAGTAGTTTAGGACTAAATAGGATATATTGTTAGTATACAGTTTGTTTTAATCATCTCCGGATGATGTTAACTTGGTTGGCGAAACGAGCATCGAGTGCAGTATATGGTGATTTGGTGTTTTGTGGCACAAATTATGTCAGTGTTAATATAACGCATTTCAGTGGATTTGAAGCAGAATGGTCGAAGAAAATTTCCTTCATGAGGATGTTCTTGTTTTCACGATACAAAATGAAACAAAACTTGAATTAGTAAGTCGTTATTAAGATGACGATTTTGGTCCCCCCCGGGGGGGGTTTGGGGGGGTTCCCCCCGCAAAATATTAAAATAAGAACGAAAACCAAAACATATTTAAATGTTACAGGAAACAGAAAAATTCCCATAAAATTCCTTTATTAATGTGACCGGTTTCAACAAATTTGATTACTTCCTCATCAGAAGAATTTTAAATAAATATCAATAAATAAAATTAATAAAAATAACTAACCTTTTTTTAATTCCAAAATTTAACGTGCTTTTTAACACATACTTATAAATGTCTGAAGTTTAATTGTTACGTAACCTTTTTTTTTTTTAAGGAAAAAAATTTCTTATGGGGTCAAATTAAAAAAGGAATTTAAAAAAAATTTTTTGGTTTCCTTTATCATGAATAATTACTCATATGGGATCACCATCATATTTAATGTGTAGATTATAAGGAATAAAGAGTATTTGTATGTACAGGATATTTGTATTTTTATTATTATTTATTAACTAACATGGATTACAAATATATTAACTTAAAACTACATTTTAAAAACTTGAGAAAAAGGAAAAGAATCTGAAATGAATATGGAAAATTGTACGGCTCTATTTTAAATATCTATGGCATAGAAACAATATCTCGTATTTGAAGGCCTTTTACATATTCACTTACGAGGTAGGTATTGATTCTAGGTCATCTATATGAATTTTTCTAATTAATGATTATATAATTTGATAGACAAACTAGAGCCTTTGAAACTATTATTATAAATTTATACATTATATTTATTATTTTCAAAACTACAGAAGTTAAAGATAAATTATTATAACTCTTTGATTATAGTTCTCCTATTTGACCATCAAAGCGTTGAAAATTAATGACAATGGGTACATTCAGCTGACTCAATTATTATATTATTAATTATTATTTTAAAATCGAGCCTAGCACTACTTCATCAGTTGAGTCAGCGAACGCATTCATTGCAAATATATTTTTGTTATACATCATAAAAGTATTATGTATTTTTCAGGTCCTTCTACTAGAAGCTGGAGATGAGGAACTTGAAGTTGCGGATGTACCAGCCTTCGCACCAATGTTACAGAGGTCAAGTATAGACTGGGGATATGCAACGCAACCTTCTCCACATAGTTGTCTTGCAAGAGACCAAGGTCGTTGTAATTGGGCTCGTGGAAAGGTTATGGGAGGATCTTCTACCATAAACTATTTGATATATATTCGAGGCCATCCTAGGGATTATGATGAATGGGAACATAAAGGAAACAGAGGATGGTCGTATGACAACGTTTTACCTTATTTTATAAAATCAGAAGATAACAGAAATCTGGAAAAAATTGACACCTATTATCATGGAACTGGAGGTTACCAGACAGTTGAATTTTTTCCATATCAAGACGAGAACACAATAGGAATTGTTAAGGCATATCAGGAGTTAGGACTCGAGTATGTCGATCAAAATTCTGAGAAAATGATTGGTACAATGTTACTCCAACATACAACCAGAAATGGGGAAAGATTAAGTACAAACGGTGCCTTTATAAGACCCATAAGGCAAAAAAGAGAAAACTTGTCAGTTCAGCCTAATTCACACGTAACAAAAATTCTTATAGATTCCAAAACAAAAATTGCTTATGGAGTTGAATACTTGCAAAAAGGTAAGCTAGTACAAGCAATTGCAAAGAAAGAAGTCATTCTTTCAGCCGGTTCGATAAATTCTCCAGTGTTATTGATGTTAAGTGGTGTTGGACCTGCCGACCATCTTAGTGAAAACGGCATTAGAATAATAAAAGATTTAGCAGTTGGTTTCAATTTACAGGACCACACTACAATCGATGGAGTAGTTTTTGCTTTAACAAATTATTCAGCGACATCTGTAAGTGACGACGAAAGAAAAAGGACGTGTTTCACTATAAAGAATCACGTGATGGTCCTTTAGCTTCAACAGGACCTCTTCAGAGCAACGCTTTTGTACAAACAAAGTATGAAAAAGAGTATGATAGACCTGATATACAATTTTCAATGGATACTGTCAACGTAGCAGACTTCTATACTGATCCAATTTTAACTTATAATACAGCTCTGCTACCCCTGTCATACTATGATGGTTTGATGTTAAGACCTATCTTACTTAACCCCGAAAGTCGAGGGCGCGTTTTACTGAACAGTTCGGATCCCACTTTCGGTACCCCTCTTATATATGCCAACACCTTTACTAAAGAAATTGATCTCCTTAGAATTGTAGAAGGTGTAAAGCAAGGCTTAAATCTGGAGGCAACTCATATGTTTAAACATTTTGGAATAAGGCTGGCCACCACTCCATTACCAGCGTGCGAACATATTAAATTTGGCTCCGATGAATACTGGGCTTGTATTGCAATGGCTTATACCAGTACAATTTTCCATCCGGTAGGAACATGTAAAATGGGACCTAAGCATGATGAGACTGCAGTAGTAGATCCGGAACTAAAAGTACATGGTATTAAAAACTTGAGAGTTATCGACTCCTCAATAATGCCTAAGATAGTGAGGGGTAATACAAATGCACCAACAATAATGATTGCGGAAAAGGGTAGTGATTTTATTAAAGCCACTTGGTTACAAAAGCATCACGAGCAGTCTGCTAATACATTTCAATTAACCGATTTTTTTTAAATCAATAATTTCTAACAAGTACGACGAAAAGTTTTATTGCTTGGTATTTAGAAAAATATGAATACTGTAAAACCAACTGTTACCTTCTTGTTTTAAAAAATTTAGACGACGTATTGAATGGGAAATATTTTTACTAATAAAAGGTTTAATAGAACTGAATACCCTCGTAAATGAAGCAAAATATTTTGTCCATTTTAAGTTCAATTTACAAAATGACATTGATGGAAACACTACAGCAAAGATTTTAGTAACCGTTTTTAATTTTGTTGCTTTTCTGTGAACATCTAATGCAGAAAAAACTTTAATATAAGTCAGTATTCATAATAATATTATTCTTCTGTTCTATAGGTTTTATTGTTATGGTTATTTACTGTAAATACTAAAAATATAAAAATAAAATTTTGTATTTTTGTTAGTAGATATATTAATATATATGGTAAGCCAATAGTATGTGCACGGAAGGTAACTCATATATTTGAGTTGTACCAAACCCTACATAGTTTTTCTCAAAATTATATTCACAATCCAGCCCCATAAAAATATATAGGGAATGCCATTGAAAAAAAGTTTTAGTTTGCCACCGCTTTGTGTAACCCTGTACAATATAAAATATGTTTCCTTTTATAGCCCCCTACAACTTTTGTTTTTTTTTCTATAACCTCAAATAAATGAGGTCATCTTCCGTCAATACACTATTGGCCCACCCTGTATATTTATACCATACATTTCTTTTGTATGTTGCCATGTTTAATAATTTAACGAAAATGATGTGATATCTGTGACTAGTGACTAGTTAGCTTTGCAAGTCTCTGATCATTACCACATGGTTAACACGTTTTACTTTTAATTTTAAGGTATATCAGAATTCTCATGATGGGTTTGATATACCGTGCTTCATCTCAAAACATTACATAGGGAAGGGTTCGGTCAAGCTCCTGCAGGCCCCTACCAAGATACAAAATGTGAATGTGAATTTGCCACAGCGCAGCAGTCAGCAATGCAGTCCACGAGTTACGTTGATGTCCGTAACAACTGGATTTTTTAAAACAGTTACAAATTTTAAAGCTGGAGGAAACCAGCAATAATAAACTTAAGTTACTTTTTAGATGTGACTTTATCACAAATGAATATAATGAGAAGTGAGTCTTAATTTTCTTATCCAACTGGTAAGTGGGTCATCTGTGTAACTCATGGAATAGATATGAGATCAAAACAGATGCAATCCATGCTCTCCCTTCTTATACAAAGAATACACGAGTTCGAATAAAGGTGCTTCCCTATGTACTGTGCAAATATGAAAACACGGTATGTACCTACATATAAATATTTCATCGTGCAGTTCATGTATTGTTAACACATAAGAACGAGATGCTCGTTTTTACGATGTCACATCATACATTCATACTAATAAAAATAGGTTTAAAGTAAGGCTATTGGTAATAAACAAGACATTTTCAAAATTATTTATAATTTTCTGTGCTTAAAAAAATGACAAAAGTGACACTATGCAATTTTATTATTTAAAACTTTCAAATGTTTTTTCTACATGCATATTTTTTTTTTTTTGTAAAGAAAAATGTATTTTTAAACATTAACTTTTTTATTTTGTATTATTTTATATATTTGCCCAAAGGTTATGAAGGTTATGTTGCTTCTTGAAGTAGGACTTTTTTAAGAATTTAAGAATGTTGGCTTGTACATCAGATTAAGTTAATAAATTAAAAGTAAAATTCATATAGTGTTATATTATTATTTATGAATAGCTACAATTGTCCGCAGGGCCTAACAACAGCTATTATTTAAGGTTTGAATACTATCTTCCTGACAATGTAAAACATATAAATTCACTATAGATATAATAATAATTTTATTTATTATAAGAATAACACAACAGATTAAAAACTAATAACACTATTCTTGAGACCAAAAATTAGAAAAAAACAATTGTTAAAATGTAAATGGAAGGCAAATACAACATAGTAAGTGTATTGACATTTTTGCCAGATGTAAATGTACAGTGCACATAGGGCTCCATATATTGGCTGCTCTGATTGAGACCCTAAATGTGGCACATCGTACACAATGGTGCTAAAGACGAACAATAATTACAAAACACCGGTGTCCGTAGCTGTGTCGCTGTTTCCATTTTGAGCTATAGCAGTAATATCCCTTTTCTCGTATCAATCCAGTCAAAATCCAGTCTTTACACAAAATCACTACAAGGAGATATTTTGCTTGAGGCTTTATAAAAGAAAATTTCTTTTCAAAGTAATAATAATTGTAGTCAGCTGGTAGTCAGCCATATTTCTGGAAAGGCTTTAAATATTTAGATAAAATCTGAAAAAAAAATATTATACTCTTTTAGTCCAATCAAAAGCATAATTTATTTTGGAAAAATTCCAGGACCAAACTCAATTTTTATAATGTTGCTTTCAGTGCCTATAATATCACCCTCTGTTTCATTTTTTGGTAAATATGAGTAAAAATCAATATTTGATGGCACGTTTTAAGGTTATTCTCCTATAAATTTTCAAAAATATTGGTTGACCAAATTTTAAATTCTACAAATAAGGCATTTAACTGTTTTATTCATTTTACTTAAATACCACTACACTAATTAGGCATCTTCATTTTTTGGATAAGAAAATAAATACACAATTATTAAAAAATTATTATTTACTGACGCTTATATGATGAACCTTCAAAACTATAATAGATTTGTATACAATGACTCTCAGCTGTTCTTCGATAGAATAAAGCAAGGAGAATATATTTTGTATTTTTTCTAAACATTTGTGCTAGAATGTCCAATTAAATTTCGCCTAAAATCCTAAGGATGAGTGTGTACAATTCAGTTTGTTGTAACTTAGGACATTCTATTTGTAACAAACAACATCCAATTATTGTATGTCCACTATACTTATCTGGACGTCCTAAGGACGTTTCAAATGTTGGTATATAGCGAGCGATGAATTAGCTAGCACAGACGATAAAGGCAAATGATGTACAGTTTATTTCAAACTTATTTGCAACATAAAGAACGTCGTCACCTTTGAGAGCGGTAAAGGGATCATAGTCGCCGATGTATTTATGTTGCAAATAAGTTTAAATTTAACTTTAAGTAGATTTCTTATATTGATGACACTACAGTGGAGAGGGCATAATCCATACACGTCATTATTTGCTTTTCTTTTAACGCTTGTTCAACTTGAAACAACTCTCGCTGTGTACGATTTGATTAGTGAAATAGTTTAGAGTAAAGGCACTTTTAGCAGAGAAAGTAGAGCCAAGATTTTTTTAATGATTTTATTTTTCATTTTTCTATTACTTCCTTAACCCTCAAAGTGAGGAAGTTGTATTCTTGAAAAATATTTTGAAAATTTTTATTGCATTTTTGGATGATTCTCGACGAATTATGACGATACACAAAATTTTCTGTCTGTGTGTCTGTGTCTGTCTGGTTCGCAATAGCAGCTACAGTTTTTGAGACAAAGCTTTCAAATTTGGTACACACATTCTAGAGATCAAGGAAGAGATTGAGTTCGTTGATGAGCAAAATCGGTCCCAATGTCTAAAAAAATATTAGTGACATGCCACCAATTTGACTTTTTTTGAAACGTCAAAATGTGACTTTTTTGAAACGTTAAAAAATTTTACTTTTTTGAAACGTCAAAGTGACTTTTTTGAAACGTCAAAAATTACTTTTATTATAAACTCCACCACACATCAAGTTTTACTACAGTGAGGATCCCAATTGGTAATTGGCAGCGGTTTTTTTAATTAAGTTTATTCAAAAATATAAAGACAGAATTTTTTTTTCGTTTTAAATTCATTTGTGTGTAAAACCTTGTAGAAATACAAAATTACAGTACTTCTTTCAGTTAATAGTACCTTTTTACTGCACATACAACTTCCATTATTTATTTTTTAGGAATTGGTAAACATAGTTTGCACAATATAAATACTTGAAAGTAAACGGTAATTAATATGCAAGTCGCAAGTTAATTATAACATATATTTTTGTATGACGCACATTGAAAGTAATTTATTTCGTAGTAACAGTAGTTTATATTTAGTTCATATTATGAATAAATATACCCTATTATAATAAGTAGGTACCTACCTTCTAACCTTTTATAAAAATATCTATCAACAATGCATATCAAATATAACAAATCTAGACTTAACAGATTTTATTAAAGCGCTAATACGAAAACTTAACAAAAAAGGATTTCTTATCTAGTAATGTTGGGAGCAAAAACAACGAAGTTTTAAAACAATTTTTATTTCTGACAGGAATAACGTACAGATTGATAGTCTAGTTACTTCTTAAATTAAGAATAAACATAAAACACACCACATAAATTAGACAACCCCCAAACCAAAGCTGAAGCTGCTCGGACAGAGGTTGCACAGTTGAAATAACGCAGACACACACACAACCAAACCCTTCGACTTTGCCAGAACCGAAACCGGGACTTGAACTCCGGAGTCGATAAGCAAGTAAGTCAGCGACGTTTGTCACTTAACTCTTTAGCTTACTGCGCTACCGAGCTCGGTAAATAAAATGGGAATTTTAATTAGTATTTATACAATTCAATATCAGTGGAAATGACGCTAAAGTGGTTTGGAAAAAAAGTGGGTTAAATAGAAAATTCACATGACGAATAGTTATAACCATAATGAATGTGTTATTAAAATAAAGATAAAGGTGACACATTACGGTGACCTATTACATCTCCACCCTTAGAATGGCAACTTCGGGTTGACATCAGTCTTGGAGTCTGAGAGAGGCTCTTTGGATTTTTCTTTGAGATGAGCGATAAATCCAAAGCTTAGAATATAATTTTTTAGATGGGTCCAAAGGAATGCCAAAACAGATAAAATTGCTATGACGATTACGGCATAGATCCACCATGGAGTAGAATAAACGATGTCATCTGGTAATTCGACTTCTTCCAAGTGAGACAAGCTCTTGTGAAAGTCTTCTAAATCTTTGAAATGGATCCTTTCTAACTTTAGAGTTTGGTTCCTTTTTCCAAGTTTTGAAACATCAATTGAAGGCAGTGAAAATGTTAAGACAGGGATCTGCTCTTTGGTATAATAAAATGTTTGAGACTTAAACTAGAGAGAAGATCCTGGCTTTAGTTTTATGATTACTGGCAGGTCCTTTTGGCAGGATTAACACAAAATTGGTAGTAATTTGTTCAATTATATCTTCTTATAGATAAACCGGAGTTAATTTGCATTGGTTTAGGTCTTCACTGTGGATGAAATTTGGTAAACATTTGTCTTCATTCAGCAAAGGTTGTCCTTGGCAAAAATTTTGATCTTCAACTACAGGGCATGGATTTAACAAAGATATATGCGAGTTTATCCAATCAGTAATATGGATTTATCAGGAATGAAGGTATGGTTTTGGATTTTAATGGTATAGAGTCTATACAAATTATAAGTTTCTTGGCTTAGCATTGGAATTTTGATGTTGGAAATAAGTTCGTTCGTATTTCTTATCAATTATACGACATAGAAATCCAGATAGCTTTGTAAATACCTAAATTTTGCTAATTGGTTTTGATCATACAAAAGATTTAATTTTTCAATATTTGTCTCCAAGTCCGTATTTTTTCAAAATTGAATAATGAACTACATTTAACTGAGCAAAGGATATAGCGTTTTCCAGGAAGCTGAGCAAAATTTGTGCATTAGTCAAGATGTGCTCATTTAATAATCATTATTAAGAAACCGTCATGTGTTTTTTTAATGAAATTTCAATTTTGTCTAGATCTGAATTTATTGTTTTAATTATTTGTTCATTTTTATCCATTATGTGACTCAGTATGGAAGTTCTCAAGTTTACTTCGTTTACAATTTTCTGTTGATTATTGAGAAGTTTATTAAATTTATAATTAATTAATTCTAATCATCATTATCGAGTGTTCCAAATAGCCACTTTTGTGCATTTCCAACAATGTTTATTAATCCTCTTTTAAGGCGTTTTGGATTAATATTTTCAAAAACATTAACAATGTTTTTTGTAAACTATATTCGTTTGGTCAATATTTGATTTCATACTACCGATACAGAGTGAACAATTCTTATGATTTAATATATATATATATATATATATATATATATATATATATATATATATATATATATATATATATATATATATATATATATATATGTATTTATATATGTATATCGCTGTCATATTGTTCAGTTGGATCATTAACAACTAATTTCAAATTTTACTGTGGATCTCATTTTTACCTAAAATTTCACATTTTATACATCTGTAGTTCAGATTCGTCGGCTGTAGAGGGAGTACGGCTCGTCTTTATGTTGTAGATGTATGTATGTAAAGATGAGATCCGTCCAAGACGGCAACGTTGCAATCATTCGTGTCAATATTCATGTTAAAATGTAGGGTAAAAGCAGTGTTAATTTACAATGACTTAAAATCAGTATTTTATAAAATACGCATGACATAAAATATTTATTTTATATCATTGTAAAATACGAAAAAGTAATTTTTACTTCTTATTTTCTACTGCTTATCCCGCTTAGCTGTTTGTTTTTTATTAATACATTTTTTAATAATTAACAAATATTCATATAATTTGAAGTATAATTTGTTAAAAAGAGGACATGTATGTATATAAAAATATTGTAACATTAATTGTTAATGAGGTAATTTAATTATGAACTACAGTATTTATTAATTATAAATATTTATTCTTGCAGTTACTGATTAGCGTAATACCTTAGTTTTACAATAAAACAATATTATTTAATAATATGCTATTTTATTTGTTAATAAATATACCAACAATATAGTGCGGTGATAAGGTATGGAAGAAATTCAATAAAACTTTTCAGGAAAATTTTCGCAAAAAATCCTCGGACGGGACTAATTTGTTTTTCAAAACGGCGTCTTTTCTGATAAATGTCATTCTTTGATTATGCTTTATTTTCGAGCTATGACGTCATCGGTCTTTTTTTTTAATAGCAACCTATATATTTTTCTATGGATTCGAATAGAGGACTCTTTTCTGCATACGCTGATGTAAAAAAGTGGCATGTTGAAGAGGAAATTTTTAGAGATATTTACCTCAAAATTACAGTCGTGGTCAAAATTTTAAACATTTATTATAAGTTTTTAAGTCTATTTTAAGTTCGTCTTCAGTGTAATAATTATTACCTAATTAATTCAATATTTCAATAGATTATTTAGTAATTTTTTACTTTCATGACAATTTTATTTTATTTTATTTTATTTTAGAATGAATTTAAAAATTTTGTTTTTTGAATCGAAATTTTTTTATTTCATTTTTTCTTAATAATTGTGAAGTCGCTGTCATTTTCTTAACCGTCAGCTGATATATTTTCGACAGATTTAATTAGAGGTTTGAATTCTAGATACGGCGATATGGAGATCGTTGTCCAAGCTTATTTTTATAATTTTTTGAATGACTGAAACTTTGAAGTCAACTATGTCAACATGCCACTTTTTTATAACAGTGTATACAGAAAAGCGTCTTCTATACGAATCCAAAAAAATATATAGGTTGCTATTTAAAAAAAATGCCGATGACATTATAGCTCGAAAACAAACACAATCAAAGAATGCCATTTATCAGAAAAGATGCCTTTTTGAAAAACAAAATTGATCTGTCTGAGAATTTTTTGCGAAAACCTTCCTGGAAAGTTTTATTGAGTTTGTTCCATACATTATCACCACACTGTATAATTGATTAGTAATAAATAAATCATTCTTGAAAAAAATATTATTTGGAAAAAAGCGTTATTACTCGGTTATTAATAATAAGTTAATGTTACTGATAAATAAAAAATGTAGTCCAAATAAGCGTCCTCTTAATTAAAAGGTGCAAATTATTTTCAGTATAAACTATACTTTTTTCGTTATTTCTCGAGCGTAAAACATGTTTATGGTGATAGTGAAAGTAAAAAAGCATGAAAAAAGTGCTATTATTTCACTCTGGCGTATAGCCGAATCATAAGAATGCATTGAACGCAATAATTGAAGTTGTCTCGCGATCTTCGCTAGCTTTAGCTTTGCGCTGTGATGTTTGTGTTAATTTATTTAATAATTTAATTTTTTTAATTGCACACAGTCGTAGAAAAGGTATTGTATGAAACTCATGCATAAAGTGTATTTTTTTCACTCATGCGATTATCGCACTCGTCTACAGCTCGAGCGGCCAAACTTCCTAATCGTGAAAAAAAAGTACTGCTTTATGCACTTGTTGCATAAGTCACTATATTTTGTACATATTAGAAGCTCCTAGCTAGTATTTTAAATAATAAATACATATACTTACAGTATAAGAAAAAGTGTTTACAAAATGAGGAACAAATCAAATCATGAAAAAATGGTGGTTTCATTTTTTTTTTGAGGAGGGGCAATTCCGGAGCGTAAAGCTTCAAATTCTTCCAAGAATAAAAGGACGTAGGGCTGACTACCACTGTATCTGCATAATTTATATATAATTCTGACATTTGTAGACCACTATAATAATATGTAGTAGAGAAATGAATTAGAGAAAAAAAATAATGATAATAAAACTATTACTTTATTTGGGTATCTATTGAGATTGGGAATGGTTAAATTTTAATTACCTAGTTTTGTTAGAAATATGTTGAAATTGTTTATTATAAAGTAAATGATGGATACATATTTTGCTTTTTTCTTGATATTTAAGTGATAGATAACAATAGTTACTATAGTTTTTAGTTACATAAAGAATACAAATAAACCCTGTGCCCTAAAGCCTATAAGATTTGTGCTTTTTACAAAAAAAAGTGAAATTTGTAATTTTACAATACTAAAAAATTAAGAAGACGCGACGCTTTATTTATCTATTTCAATATAAACAAATCCAGTAAACTGTCTACTTTGATATATAATTGTGAGCTCCTACTTCGTATTTTAAATACAATTTATATGTATGCTACAAGAAGAACAAGGAATTAAGAAAATTTTAATTTCAAAAGTGTTTTGTAACTCAGCAGGACCAAATCATAAGAAAAAAGTGAAACTTCATTAGTCTTTGCTCTATTAATAATATCTACATTGTCAAAGATAATAAATTTATAAAAACTGATATGGTATGATCATTATTTCCAAACTGCGTTACTGTGATAGGTAGAACATTTAGTTGACAAAAAAAAAAATTATAATAATTATTGTTTCTTGTAAGTGTTATACACAAAAACTTTAATTTGGACCCAACCTTTTTTCTTTAAATAACTCCAAATGCTCCTCTTTCAACTTTATATCGCCCATTAAATTTATCACATGCCTTTTTGATACACCCGGTATAAAGACACCGCTTGTTTTTATAATTTTTATATCTTTATGATTTACTATACTTTCGATACGATAAGATACGTTAGAAATCTTCGGATATATCTAGGTTTCTTCAAAGTTTTATCTTCGAACCTGTAGGATATTCACGATTTTCACATTCACTTTTATTAACAAATAAACTTATAATTCTTTTTCCTCGAGACATTATGTTACCGCTTAATGGCACAACACGACATTAAAATTTAAACATCGATTTTAATACGGATCTAATTGTTCCTCAATAGCCCCTAATAAAAGTTTCGTTTGCAAATCGCTCGGGAATCCCAATACAACAATAAATAAGATTTTTCGGTTAACCCTGAAATATTGATTCTTATTTAGAATTATAAGATTGAACCAAATTCTTGATAAATAATTTAGAGAAACATATTTTTTAATGTCGAAACTGGATTACTACAAAAAATAAAATAATTCGACCACATCGCAAACTTAGGCACGCATAACATTACGTCTTAGTAAATCTATCCATTTGAAACCCAAAAAAAGGTCAAGAATAGCAGACTAAAGCCTCTTGAATCACACATGTCAATAAAAAAACTGTAATGAGAACCGGCAACGTCGGTGGATCTCAACATGTACGAAATATTTCGAAATATACAACCTTGGATCCCATCTTACCCATATTTAATAACAGATCTCTACTTGTATGATATATTTCATGTATAACTAAATCGGCAAAATTTGTTTCCCCTCTTTTGATGCCTTTAATGAGAATAAATTGAAATGCATATTGTACTTTTTTTTCTCTAAAATATTGAATCCTCCATGTGGATCTCGGGTTGTCTAAAAAAATATAAGGATCTCGACTTGCATAGAAAACGTGTATATATATATATATATATATATATATATATATATATATATATATATATATATATATATATATATATATATATATATATATATATATATATATATATATATATATATATATATATATATATATATATATTTATATATATATATATATATATATAGATTATTTCCAAGGTTTGATATGAGATTATGAACGTTGGTTAAGTAAGTTAACTTTATATACGAAATTGTGATAAGAGTTAATTAGATGAGTAAAATTATTGATTGAAAGAAGAGGGTGGGTGCTCTAGTTGTTTGACGTTTGCTTCATCTGAGTGTACTAGTTGTAGTTTTAGCGTAAGAAGGACGATGGATGGCAGCGTCTGATTCTTTATTTTGTAAATGTGAAACAACAGATTTAGCTTTTATTGCGTGTTATCTTAATTTTTCAATACTTTTCTTATGCACGCGTCTATTCTTTTCTTTAGTTCTAATGAAAAAATTTTGATCGCGAGATACTTGTCTAGTTTTATAACGTGGAGCAAGCTTTGTTCTATTGGCTTCGGGGTTTTTAACATATATTTCCTGTTCCAGGTTTAGTTTTTCGGGGACTTTTTGATTTTTATTTAATTTTTCAATCATTTTTATTTTTGATTGTTCAATAGTGCTTTTGATTTGAGAGTACAATTGATTGACTAAATTTTTGTGTCCTTCAACGTAGTTATTTACAATGATTTCTTCATGCAATTCAATAGGTAAAACGGAAAGCTTTCCTAATATGATTTCAAGAGGTGTCATCTTCGTGTCTGAATCGATGGAATTGTTATATTTCAATACCGCAAGTGATGTCAAGTACGTGACAGGTTTATTTGGGTATTCGATTTTTAGGGTTCTCAGAGAGTCAAGCAAAGTAGAATGAAATCATTCAATTGGTTCGTTAGATTCTGAATGATTTGGAGTTACTAGGTAAAATTTAATCTTGTGAAGGTTCATAAATTCTTTAATTAGAAAATTGTTGAAAGCACGTTCATTATCAGCAGTGATTGATAAGGATAAACCATAATGCGAGAAAAATATATTAGGGCTTCAATTTGAGTAATCGTTTCTTTATTCTTAATTGAGTAGGCTTGAGCTAATTTTGAGAAAATATCAATTATAGTTAAGAGTTTTTTATTTATTAACAAAGAAAATATCAATATGTAATTTTTCTAAAGGTTGGACTAATTTGAAATGGAGATATTTGTGGGTGTCGTTCATATTTCGCTTTTTACAAATGTCACACATATTGACATATTTTTTGATATAGGAAGGTAGACCAGGTCACCAGTATTTTTTTAAACAGAACTTGTCTTGTTTCATTGATACCACGACGGTGTGGTTTTAATCTCATGATAGTTTTTCAAAAGTTCCATTTGTTTATTTTCCTCTTTCACATCTTCTAAATATTTGTGCGAAATTCTAAAAATAATTTTAAGGGTGTAAATTCTGTTGAAGTATGCGTATTATTTTTCGCTCGATTTCAGGGGAGTGAAAATACAGAGCATTAATAGAGGAAAGTTGGATAAAGTTTTTCAGAAGTTTAAGAATACCTTCGTATGAAGTATGAGGTCTAAACGTTAACGTATGTCTATAAAGAGCAGATGTTTTGAAGGTTTGTTCATCAATACTTGTATCAAGGAGGGCATTAAGTTTTCTGAGATAGTAATTTGATTTCTATGTAGATTAATGGGATATTCAACATATTTTAATTCTAAAATGGGATTTTCATGTGAAGTGTGTATAGTTTGGGTGTCGATAGGATTTTTATTTTCCTTTTTCTTAGGTAGGGGAATTGTTTCTAGTTCTTCGATTATCGATTGCATGATGGTAAGGTCTGGATCTGGAAGACTAGCTAAGAGAGATCGGATGACTTCGAGATCTTCTAAAGGATTTACAACTAAAGATACGTTGTCCGATAAATTTTCAATAGCATAGAGTTCTAAGGGTTTTCTTTTGTCTGAAAAGGGACAAGAAAGTGTATCGGTGGCAATGTTGAATTTACCTTTCAGATATTTGATATCATAATCAAATTCTCCTAATTTGAATCTTCATCTTACAAGACAAGAGTTGGGCTCTTTGAAAGAGAATAACCACTGAAGAGGGTTGTGTTCAGTGAGGATGGTAAATTTTCGACCAAAAAGGTAAGGACAAAAGTATTTAGTCGCGGAAACAACGCTTAATAATACTTTTTTCAATAACGGCGTAATTGCATTTGGCAGGGTTCAAAGTTCGAGAGGCATAACATATAGGGTGTCCATTTTGTAAAAAGGACTTCCCTAATTGCGTAATTGCTTGTGTCAATTTCTACAGTAAATGGTTTAGAGAAATCAGGGTATTCTCGTAAGGGTTCATTACTTAAGGGAGTTTGGCATTTTCAAAATATTTAACAAATTCGGAGGTATGTTCAATTTTCTTGTCTTCCTTTAGACATTGTATCATTGGTTTCGTTATTTTTGAAAATTGTCAATAAAACGTCTGTATGGGTTTTCGGTATTGTAAAGTTCTGAATGGCTTTGATCTTTTTTGGACTAGGTTTGATACCATTAGTGGTGATGACATGTCCTAAAAATTCTACATTCTTTTGTAAAGATGTTGATTTGTCTAACTGTATTTTTAATTTTGACTCGCGGAAGGCTTGGAAGACTTGTTTTAAATTCTGGAGGTGTTCTTGAGGAGAAATTGAAAAAATAATTACGTCATCCATGTATACGAGACAAATTTTATTATTTAAATGTTTTAATACATTATCTATAACACGTTGGAATATTGCCTGGGCATTTTTAAGTTCAGAGGGCATCCTGATATATTCATAATGACCATTTTTGACATTAAAAACAGTTTTGAAAATAGAGTCGGGGTGCATCTCTATCTGATGGAACCCGGAGGCTAGACCGAGGTTGATAAAATAACAACATTGACCAAGTTTGTCTAAAATGTTGGTTAGTGGTGAGAGGTATGTGAAAGTTCTCATATGGTCCAAATGCTACTATCCGACCGACATCATAGATATCTCTGTGGCGGATAGCGACTTGTGAAGCAAGTACTGAGAGCGGCGACCTCTAGCCCAGGTGGACTAAACTACTGTTATTAAATATGATTTGAACGAAACAACTACTCAGCGGGCAAATACCCCGACCTGCATTGAATTATACCTTCAAATCATGATAGATCGGTAGCCAATATCATTTGTTAATTCCTAACCAGACATAGACCGGTTTCGAACTTATTAGTTCTCCTCAGTATGCCATAGGTTATGGAACAGACAAATGGAGCACAGCTTTACTGTGGAATCTGACCAGAGCTTGTCCATTTTGACAAAGTTTAAAATAGCAAAAGGTTACTAGACTAATACTAAAATTAATTAAGCACACAAAAAAGTTCTAATTTAATTAAATTCACGAAATGAACATTCAATTCAATTCAAGATTTGTACTCTTTGTTAAAACTACACGACTTGCAGACACAAAGTAAGACTGAATCAGTGTATGCAGAAAGGTCACATGTCCACGTTTTGCCATATTTACTTTTTTTCCAAAACGCTTCTCTGAAGGTATTTTTGTCGTACTATGTAAAAAGGCCTCATGTCCTGTGCACTATTATGGCAAAGCTGAGCTGTTAACGATTCGTAAATATGCAGTAAGGTCACATGTCCCGGACATGCTTCCTTTCTGCATAATTTAATATTTATGACTGGAGGGGATAACAGCATGTCGCCACTTGTTATACAAGAAATCTAGTTAGTTATGTAACAAATCCATGAAATGAAGAATGCACATTTTTGTTTGTAATAAGTAATAAGGTTATAAAATGAAAAATGGAGGATAATTCTACAAAAAAAAAAAGAAAAGCAGATAGTAGCCTGTATAAAAGAAACATAATAAAAACAACTCGAGTTACAGGTACAGCCTACATAAATTATGCAGGTGAAAATATACATGCAACGGTTATAGGCCACCCCTGCAGGTAAGTTTTTAGATGTTTCCTATTTTATGTATGTATGCAACATATAGAATATATTTTTAGGTGCAAGGTGAAATATTTCAACAAGTTCACTGAGCAGGAGGCACATGAACTATTTAATCGTTTCTATTCTCTTGAAACAAAAGACCAACAAAATCTTTTTTTACAAGGAATTATTGAAGTCCATGAAATACAAAGACGTCGCGTCGGCCGCGAGTTGAAGAAAAAAATAAACCTAAAAGCAATGTTTTTAAATATTATGTTCTGAAAAACAATATCCGAATAGAAGTTTGTTTAAAAGCGTTTTTATCGTTGTACGCAGTAGGCGAAAAACGAGTTACCAGAATAAAAAATCTTGCTGTGTTAGGTCAATCACCAAGAGATAAACGTGGTAAAAATCCTAGTGGAAATAAATTTGGAGATGAGATTCACCTTGCTGTGCGACAACATATATAATCGTTTCCGGTTAAAATAAGTCATTA
This sequence comes from Rhamnusium bicolor, assembly GCA_029963845.1. NCBI lineage: Eukaryota > Metazoa > Arthropoda > Insecta > Coleoptera > Cerambycidae > Rhamnusium > Rhamnusium bicolor. The sequence continues at coordinate 28,054 of JANEYF010004883.1, read as the reverse complement.
CTCAGGTCGAAACATGAAATATTTATATAGGCAACTTACCGTTAAACTGATGTATCAATTGTTTAACAATAAGTATCCTGACATAAAAGTAAGTTACTCCTATTACAGAAATTTTTTCCGTGAAAACTTTAATTTGCCCTTTGGATGTCCACAAGTGGACGTATGTTCTTCATGTGAAGTCTTAGGGAATAAAATAAAAGACAAATTTCTGAATGACGTAGCTAAGCGTACAGCAGTTGGTGAACTTATGGTTCATAAACGTCGGAGTAAAAAATTTTAAGCAAAACTGGCAGACGAAGCTAAAAATGAAGCAGATCACGTACTGGGACTTTGTTTCGACTATATGCAGAATATACAGTTACCTACAACTCCTGTGGCTGAAGTGTTCTACTACAGTCAACTCACAGTATCTGTTTTCTGCATTCATAATCTTAAAGATAATACTGCTAAAATCTATGTGTACCACGAGGGACAGGCCAAAAAGACAGCTAACGAAATTTGTTCGTTCTTACTTGATTATTTAAACGATATTGGAGATGATATAAAAGAATTGCATTTATTTAGTGACAACTGCTGGGGGCAGAATAAAAATTGCACTTTAATTCGTATGCTCCTCTCACTTACTGATAGTAATAGATTTTCAAAAATCGTTCATTACTATTCAATCAGAGGACACTCGTTCCTTCCTTGTGACAGGAATTTCTCAACGATAAAAAAGGAAATTACGAAAGTGTGACAGAATTTCTACTATTCATCAAATAATTGAACTTATTATAACAAGTTCCACATCAAACAAATTTACTGTCAAAGAAGTGGAAACGTCAGAAATAATAAATTTCAAGACGTGGTGGCCTGCATTGTATAAAAAGAACTGCATATCTGAAGAAACGAAGTTGAAAAGTACTCCACGAAATCAGAAGGTTCATTTTAATATAAGCACATTCTCACACTTTATATATGACAACAGCAATCCTGGCTGCGTCGTCGTTTCTGAATTTATTGATGGCGCCATTATGCACACGTTTAATTTACTTCATTCAGGAAAACCGAAGTTAAATATGCCCTCAACACTAGCCTATCTACTGGGGAAAGTGCCCATAAATGCAAAAAAAATTGATCATGTAAGAAAGTGTGCCACATTTGTCCAAGAGGAATTTAAAGAATTTTATAACTCCATACTTCTGTGGCCCACTACTAGGAATGACGACAATGAGGATATGTAATTTATATTTTACTATCCACTACTATCTGTTACCGTTAATGTTCACTTACCTTTATAATAAACAGAAAAAAACACAGCTGACTTTTATTTATTTTATGCAGAAAGGTCACAAATCCTTTTTTTAAATAATTAATAACGCAGATATCATGATTAGTTCATAAGAAATTAGTAAATCTGCGCTTTGTGTTTATCTAATACTAATGGATGCCCCTATCAAAAATAATAAAAGTAAGCTGGAGTAGAATATAAATGTTTTTTTTTTAATTTCCCAAAATTTGTCTTTTTGGACTAGTGACCTTTCTGCATACACCGATTCGACTATTTACGTGCTAATCTAATATTCATAAAGTCAGAGTGATAGACTAGGGTGTACAATTTAAAATTACACAAGGTCAGTAAATTGAAGGTACAGTTTTGCAAAATTGCGTTACTTTTCCAAGAAACTCACAAAAAGTCAGTCTTTTTAGAAAAGGAAGAAGGAAAGATTACTAATCGGTACTCACAGTTTTCCTGTTGTCGAAATGTGGTTGAGGTTCCTGGTTCTTCTGGATTAGTTAAAAGCTTGAAAAACACCAAGATTCCTCAAAGAGACGTGAACTAGATATTGAGAACTTGTCACAAATCCGGTGCCGACTGCGTCAGTAATGTTGGGAGAAAAAAAAATGACATTTTAAAACAGTTTTTATTTCTGACAAGAATAACGTACAGATCGATAGTCTAGTTACTTCTTAAATAAAGTGGGAATTTTAATTAGTATTTATATAATTTAATATCAGTGTAAATGACGCTAAAGCGGTTTGGAAAAAAAGTGGGGGTTAGATAGAAAATTCACATGACGAATAGTTATATCCATAATGAATGTGATGTTAAAATAATGATAAGGGTGACACATTACGGTGACCTATTACAATCTGGTTATTGGCTTACTTAGCGATCCTTAGGACATCTTAGTATTATTCTTGAGCAAGCGAAAATTGAACAGGAAACTGGGTAATGCGAAATTTTTTATTACACATTCACAAGGGTCTTGGCTTGATTGATTATTTTCAAATGGTGTAAGTAGGGTGTTTCTAGAACGTACGCAGGGATGGGCCGATTATAATCAAAATTGTAATCGGTTACAAAATACTGATTACTTCTTTGTTGGTAATTTAATTATTTTCTTTGATTACAAATACAATTTATAAGAAAGTAATCAATTACTGATTACAAATTATATTTTCTTAAAAAGTAATCAAATTACAGAAACGATTACTGATTACAAGTTATCTGCTTTTTTTATAATCGAATTTTTTTATTACATTTAATATTTAAGGCTGCGTTTTCCAGTTATCCAATTTTAAACTATAAATCTCTGTTAAAAATTTTCCGTTAGTAATATCGAAAAACGAAAACAAATGATTCACCCTAAATATCATATCGCTTACTATCTGGCAAACTCTCCTATCTCAAAGGGTTATAATTTTCCAAGAGACAAGAAGCATATGTTTGTGTCTTTTATTGAGCCATTCAGGTATGAACTTTAGTCATTATTGCATTTTAAGTTTTGGGAATTCTATACACATATGAGAGTATTTTAGTTAGGTTAAGTTTTTTGTGAGTGGGCACTTGTGGACCCTCCACTGCGACCATCAGTAGGCCAATTGTCGCCCACTCCTAATTATATTTCACCCAATAAGTTCAGTCTGTTAATGAACTGAACTTTATTTTGTGAGAGTGTGTCCAGATCCTCTGACAGCAGTTGTCATTTGCCAAATATTGATATCGGATCCTCTCTACAGCAGGACAGGTGCATAAGACGTGCTCTGCCTTCTCATCATCCCTCAGGCATAGGCGGCACTCGGCGTTTTCCACTTGGCCGAGTTTATGTAGACGATAGTTTAGTCGGCATTGCCCGGTATATAGACCTCTTAGGGTTTTCAGGTTTACACTGCTTAACCCTAAAAGTTTCTTAGCTCTTGATTTCAAAGGGTATTTTATAAACGCCTTCGAATGAACTAATCCTGGTAACTTGACAATACTGGAGAGTTTTCCTTTTAGCCCAGGTTGGAATAGCCATCTTTGTGATACTTGAAGATATGCCAAGTATCGGTTCTAGTCTGATGATTCGTGATCCCGCTCCTTCTCTGGCCAAGGAGTCGGCTATTTTGTTACTTTCCATACCAGAGTGGCCGGGTATCTAGGGGATGTCTAGTAGGATTTCCATTGCAGCTGACAGTGTGTTGATAATTGCCCTCGTTACGATCAAGCATGATAATTTCTGCAAACCAGAGAGTTTGGCTTTGGCCGTCCGTTGTGATCTTTTCGGCCATCAAACGATGGATCCGTATGTTATCATTGGTCTGGTGACCGTGACATAGATCGAATAAATTTATTGGGGACCCATGCCCCAGGATTTACCACAAATACGACATCTCCATAACGACAGTTTTGTTTTGTGGATTAACTTTTCTAGATGGGAGTTCCAATTAAGTGATTTATCTAGAATGATTCCTAGATATTTCACCTCCTGTGTAAATGGAATAGTTTCACACATCACGAAGGGCATTCTTAAGTCCTCCAGCTTCCTTTTCTGAGTGAGTAGTACTATTAGTGTTTTTTGAGGGTTCACAGACATCTGTTTCCTGTCACACCAATTACCCACTGCATCCAGTGTCTCTTGAACGGTATTAGATATTACTCCTTCAGAATTTCCTCTGACTAGTATGACTAGATCATCTGCATATGCTAGAGTGGAACTTCCCATAGTGTAAGAATACCTAGCCAGTAAGTCGTCCACAAGAAGTGATCACAGAAGGAGGAAAAATAAACCCACCTTGCGAGCATCCTCTTGTGGCTCTAAAGCTAAATGTCGAGAAAAACTCCCACCGCAATTTCCTTCATTTGAAGAAATTGGGTGATCTCGACTAGGTTGTTGATTGCTAATTCTATTGATTTTCCAGTCTGATAGGTATACTGATGGGTATTGAGGAGGAGGTGGTTTAGGATGTTCTCCTTGATATATCCGTCCAGCACTTTCTCCAGGCCTTTCAGCAGAAAAGATGTCAGTCTAACTGTCCTAAACGATTTAGGGATGGGTTATTTTCTATCCGTTTTTGGTATATATACTATCTTAAAAGCCGGCCAACTGGGTGGAATATAGTTTCATACCAGACTACCTCTGAATAATTTAATGAGGAATGAGAATATTTCCAGTCAGTTTTGTAGTAGTGCTGGAAAAACTTCGTCCTCTTCTGGCGATTTGAATGGCTGGAGGGATTTGATAACTCACTCAATTGCCGGTAGTGTGATCACCTTTTTAGCTGTCAGTCAGTCATTTTATCAGGTCGTTTTAATCGTCCTTCTGACGGTAATAGCTGTTGGTTATCCAGATTCAAGCACCCTGGGAAGTGGTTTTGTGATAGGAGCTGTAGAGTCCGCATATGTGCCATCCGGTCGCCTAAACGAGCCGGAATCCCACGTCGGCTCTCTAGAAATAATCTTGTGGATTCTAGTACTGAGGCAGGTCAGTTTTACTCTCACGGGGGGGGGGGGGGTCCCCCCTTCCTTTTTTTTTTTTTTTTTTTTGGGTGGGGGGGGGGTAATTTTTTTTTGTGGGGGGGGGGGAAATTTAAATTTGAAAAAAATGGGGGGGCCTTTTTTTTTTTTTTTTTATTTAATTTAAATTTAAAACCCCCCGCCCCCCTTTTTTTTTTTTTTTGTTGGGGGGGAATTTTTGGGTGGGAAGGAAAAATTTTTTTTTTGGGGTATTTTTTCCAAGGGTATTTTCGTTTTTTTTTAAGAAAGTTGGGGGGGGGGGGGGGGGGGTAAAAAATTGGGGGGGGTTAAAATTTTTATTTGGCGGAAAAAATTTGGGGGGGGGGGGGGGGGGGGGGGGGGGGGGGGGGGGGGGGGGGGGGGGGGGGGTTGGGGGGGGGGGGGAAAAAAAATTTTGTTTAAAAAAGGGTGGGAAGGAAGAAAATCGGGGGGGGGAAACCCCCCGGGGGGGGGGTAAAACCTTAAAAAAAAGAGAAAGGAAGAAAAAAAATTTTTTTTAATTTAAAAAAAAAAAAAGAGGGGGTTAAATTTTTTTTCGGGGGGGGGGGGGGGGGGGGAAAAAAAAAGGGGGGGGGGAACCGGGGGGGGAAAAAAAAAAAAGGGGGAAATGGGGGGGGGGGGGGGGGGGAGAAATTTGGGGGGGGGGGAAATTCCGGGGGGGAAAAGGGGGGGGGGGGGGGGGGGGGGGGGGGGGGGGGGGAAAGGGGGGGGGGGGGGGTTGGGGGGGGGGGGAAAAAAGGGAAAAAGGTTTGAAGGAAAAAAACCCCGGGGGGGGGGCTGTGGAGAACAAATAAGTTCGAAACCGGTCTATGTCTGGTTAGGAATTGACAAATGATATTGGCTATCGATCTATCATGATTTGAGGGTGTAATCCAATGCAGTTCGAGATATTTGCCCGCTAAGTAGTTGTTTCGTTCAAATCATATTTAATAACAGTAGTTTAGTCCACCTGGGCTAGAGGTCTCCGCTCTCGGTACTTGCATCGCAAGTCGCTATCCGCCAGAGAGACATCTATGATGTCGGTCGGATAGTAGCATTTAGACCTTATGAGAAGTTTCATACCTCGCACCACTACTCAATTTACCTTAGTTAGTATATGACTAGCAGGTTGGCCACTATCATTTTTCTGTTCCATAGCCTATGGCATACTGAGGAGAACAAATAAGTCGAACGATCAATGTCTAGTTAGGAATTGACAAATGATATTGGCTATCGATCTATCATGATTTGAAGGTGTATCCAATGCAAGTCGGGGTACTTGCCCGCTGAGTAGTTGTTTCGTTCAAATCATATTTAATAACGATTACTGATTATGATGAGTGGATTAAAGGTACGACTAGAAGGAGTATTTTTGTGTCCTTCTTAGCACTTTGGATCTCGATATGTCACCATAGGTCTGGGACCAGCTTCTCTATTGAATTGAATATGTTTGTGATCTAAATAGGATAGGTCGGAAGATACGTTTCAATCGGTTATCTTGTTGCTCAAGTAGCCATTCAAAAAGCCGATTCATCTCTTTGGTTAATGTCCGTGCTTCCCCACGCTGTATGGTGGGCTTTAGCATCACATCCAATAACCAGGTGGATATTGTTCCTTTTGCTGTATGCGATTAAATTCCGTACTGCAGATGGGGGATGTTGATCTATAACTCTGTCACTCTGGAAGTAGGCCGAGGAAACGATTATTTCCATCTTGCATCCTGCCTTCGAAGTCGATACCTGGATGGCTATAACATCCTGGGTACAGTAACCTGTAATTATAAAATAGTTAATGGTTTTTCTGATCAAGATACAGGCTCTGGGTCTTTCATCAGAGCCGATTTCTATTACCTTGCCAGAAGTATTTCCCAGGCCGCTTACCTGACCTGCGTTACTTGTCCAGGATTTCTGGAGGAGAATGATGTCAATTTGCTTTTCATTAAATCTTTTACCAAGCACGTATGTGGCAGCTCCGGTTTTTTTCAGATTCGCCTGTAGACACGTAATATGTGATGTCATTGGGCAGTTGATTTAAGGATAAGAATTAAGAATAAGGGTAATAGGGCTGTGAAGGTGTTGAAAAATGGTTATGTTAGGTTGTATGTTTAAAGAGGAAGTTTGGGGGGGGGGCGGCATCTTTTCTGCTCCTCCCAGAAGGTGAATGTTTCTCACTCTTCCTGCAGGTGGATTTATCTGGGTTAGATTCCCCCACTGTTCCTTTCGTCGCTTCTCCCTTAGGACGTTCCGGCCACCACTATTTTCTTGTCAGGCTCCTCTAACTGTTGGGGGAATTGGATTTGTCGAAATTCGTAGAAAGGTTTGAGGTTTAGACCATCCAGTGTAGTCATGTACGCTTCATCTACTGAGAACGTCCATGTTTGACCAGGGCCCAATTCTAACTGGTGTAATATGATTCACTCTCGGGTGTTCCGATCGTGATTCATTTTTCTCAGTCTAATAAGCACTATCTTGGAAGACAGTCGGTTACCGGCATCATTCGGGATATATGCCACACAGACATAAGATTGGATACTTCGTACCCTGAAGTTTCCCAGCCCTTAGAGACAGGGGCTTTAACAGATCCCGCCCCTGATCTGATGAAATTTAAATGTCTGATGCAGTAGGATCGATTACAGTCTCCATATGTTCTCCAATTTCCTGAGATCGAGAACTTGCCTTCTCTCGTTCAGGTTGTCAGTGGTACTAGTACGTTCCACAGCCTGACATCCCACTGTAGGTACTGAGTTGTCGCTGGCTACTCTCCCACTCTCTTCACCGACCGAAACTGGTATGTCCCTACCCTCCTCCGTAAACTTTTAGCCTTTGGCAAGCCTGTTGGTCCATGGGTGTTGTTTTATTTCACACCTACCCGGCGACACCAAAGTGCCGCTGAGGGCATTCCCCTATCCCGCTTCTGGGGATGTGCCCGTTGGTGTTACAGTATCCCCGCCGAGTTGACATATCAAATAAAATAAATCAAAATTCAAAAAATTGTAAAAAATTGCCTTTTCTAAGGTTTTATTTATATTAACGTCCTGTCAGAATTTAGCACATACCTATTTCACCAGTTAACTAGGACAGACACAAACAACCATTCCTTCCAACATTCCCCAGATGACGTAGCTGAAACTCGGATTCAGGAGAGATAAACAATGACTAGCCGTGTTCTGTCACACAATAACGTTATAGTCCCCTGTGCTACCCTCTCGGTATTTTAAAAATGCCACTATACATCCATGCCCCAGCCAGGATTCGAACACCGGACCACTTGGTCTCAAGCCAAATTTATAAGCACTGTGCCACTGAGTTGTGCCTCGTTGCATAACTCTGTTCTACAGGTTTTTATATGTGGCTTTGAATAGATTTGTAATGATAGTTATTTGAACTGTCAAATCATCGACACAAATCATGTTAGAAATAATATTTTTATTGATTTTACAATTTGAACTCAAAGCCACCTATTAAAAAATGTAGAACGAGTTTATGCTATGAAACACTTGAACTCAATTTACCGGAAGACTATGAAAAATATCAAAAACTTCCAAGAGACGTTTTGTTCAAAATAAATTTGGAATAATTCAGAAATGATTTAATTTTTTTAACATCAATACAGGCGTTGAGGTTTTAAAGAAAAATGGGGTTTATTCACGCCTATCAATGGTCATATTTCTAATACGTATTTTTCGTCACTTCTTCAGATTTCACACAACATAAATGACAGCTGCTGGCTTTTATAACAAAATGCGTAAATAAATACGTAATACAGAAATAAAATAATAACGACCAAACCGATCAAAGCTCGTGGTTATTCTCACGTGCGATACATGATATACATATGTCAACCAGAGCACACTATTACTGAATCACCACTTGGGCATGTAATATTACGACATATTTGGCGCTAACGCGGCCAGCCTAACATTGGGAGATTTTTTGGCCCAATATTAGGACTCGGTTACATCCTGACTACCACGTGCGCTCCAGGGGCAGGATTCTCAGGGAATTCCAGCTTCTAACAAGCACAATATTGTAAATCTTGATCAAAATATGATTATAGACATTTAATATGATATCTGCCAGAAAGCACAAGGCCCGAGCATCAACACACTAACTTACACAAGTGTGAAATCCACCAGAAAACCCTAGATCCAAGTATCAACACTCTAACTTATCTAAGTGTGATATCCGCCAGAGGGCACTAAGTCCAGGCATTAAAACTCTAACTTATCCGAGTGCGATATCCGCCAGAATACACTAGGTCCAAGCATCAACACACTAAGTTACACCGTTGACACGGCTAATGGAATGGAAAGAGAAACACACTCATGTTAGCAGAATCACCATCACACACCTACTAAATCACGGACTGACACCCGCCAAAACGTCTTTGCACCTCCCAAAACCTTTGAAAGATCACTAATAAAGGTCACGAACTTGCTTTTTTCACGTCTTTTAGGAACTTATTTAATAAAATGCTTCACTTTGTATATTTCTGTTGTCTTTCTTATAAGAGTGAATATAAATTTTATAAATGCACCTGCGATTATAGTTTTTAAAATATTACCATACTAAGATTTCGTCAAAATATATTAGATGTACAACATGCGATCGGAATAAAATTTTATTACAGTTAAATATGCCATTATTTTCAAATCAATAAGTTTTTGATATAATAATAACCAGAGTTGTGTTGATTAAGAATAAAAGGGTTTAATTAATGCTTAAATTTAAATTAGTCCAAATGTAATGTAATAGTGATTATAACCAATAAATGAATATTATTATTATTATTATTTTCGGTTGCCCGACGCTGGACAGTCCTCCCGTAGCCTACGACGCCTCACGGGAGTCGTGCCAGGACATCAACCACAGCCACTCCCCACATCCCGCAGGGTTAGTGACTGTAGGTTCCGGAATCGTGTACCCTAAGCAGACGGAGAGAACCAAGAATGACCGCCTTCTGCGTTTGGCCTGCCAGCCACTTGCTGATTTTTGGCACGCCGGTATGGTCTTCAGTTCCGAGAGCAACGTAGGCTATATCCCTCCGAGTACACCGATTATTAGGACGACCATTTTGACTGAGTAGCCTGGGTACAGCACTTGGAGCTCGTAACTGAGATCGCAATATGTGGTCCGTTTCTCCTCCTCCTTCAAGGTGATGTTTTTCTCCGCAAGTGTCGAGAACTCGATGTCATGCATCACCTTGAGCTGATAGTCGAGGAGGACTATGTTAGGCTTGTTGGCTTGGATTAGCCTGAACGTCGGGAACGAGTAGTTCCAGTAAATCCGGCATTTCTCGTTCTCGACAGCAGACTCAATATCTCCGGGGACGTAAGACAGCACTGATGTCTGGTCTACCCCGTACGAATGCCTTAAATGGTAGTATAGCACTCGTAACGCCGCGTTATGCAGGTGGATGTAGGCCGAAATCGCATATATGGGGCACGCAGATAGTAAGTGCATGAGCGATTCCGGCGCCTGATGGCAGGTCCTGCAGTTGATATCAGGAACCTCTACATGCCACACGCCACTTCCACCACCAGTTGTTAATGCCATCTGGGCCCGGAGCAGCGAAGTTCTTGGTACGAACAAGTGCTTGTTGGATTTCCTCCGTATTGATTGCCGGGCACAGTTTTTCTCGCTCTACAAGATGTCTGTGACACAGAGCCTCGAAGTGTGCAATTGATGGAGTGTCGCTATTGAATGGACGCGTCGTTTCGTAGATTCCCTTCAAGAAGGTTTCGACATCTTCTACAGTCGGCGGATTCTCGACAACACGCTGTGGCTCTTGAAAGAGGCGGGAGGGATTCGTACGGAACAAATTGTTTTGTTCCATACTCCTCACCCGCATCTTCAATGTTCTCTTTTCGCCATGAGCGCTCGGATCCTATCTAGACAGTGCTATTTGATCGTAAGCATCACGGTAAGATTTAGAGTATGGTGTTGATGTCTTAATCCGGCTGCTATGCGCCGGATTCTGGGAGTAAAAACTCTACCAGTCGTCTTATATTCCACCACACTCTGGATCCGAGAAGCGTGTTGTCTGGCCGACTGTATTTTGCCCTCGATTTTTTGTACACGCCGCTTGGCTTTCTCGACCTCGTGATTGGTTGACCTCTCACGGGGGACGAGTTGCTTCGCGGCGTTGTACACGGCTCATCGATGTCCACGCCCATTCTAGACAGGTCTTGTGGCTTTAGGTTAGCTCTGGTGTTAAGGCTAGCCCTCGTCCTTAAGTCTACACCGGTGAACTCTAAAGGATGTTCCCCATCAGCTGGTAATTGCCGCGGTGGGGCTGCGGCTGGCAATTCTTCCAGCTGACGGGGTGCCCTTACGTAACCTGTCCTGAGCAGAAAGGATACTTGATCTCTCAGATGTTGTTGAGAGAAGGCGCGGTGCTCTGGATGCATTTCCCACCAAAGTGCATGCATTCGCGCCATGTATCCCCTTCGTTCAGGTTCGCTACTCTCGCGACAGGTCAGCAAGTCATCCCGAAGTTCCCTCGTCCACTTAAAGCGTCCATGTACAATAGCATTATCGTCATCGTTAGGACCGTCCGGTAAGGCCCCTCCCATCTGTCCTTGACCTCTATCCGACTGAGGTCGAATGTGAGGGGCCCTTCTAAGGTTATATGTAACCCATAGCAGTAAGAGTACCAGGGTGGTTAGCCCTGGTACTCCCGGCCGGCATTAGTCAGGCAGAGTTGCCTCTGCCTGTCCAGGGTGCACCAACGTGGAGGTTGCCGGTCCTTTGCACCCCCTGGCCCCGGCGGGGAATCGACCCCGGTCTTCCGGTGACAGGCGGGGATACTTACCACTATACTACCGAGGACGACTTTTTTTTTTTTTTTTTTTCGGATTTCCCGATGCCGGTCAGTCCTCCCGTGGCCTCCGACGCCTCACGGGAGTCGCGCCGGCGCATCATTTACAGCCACTCCCCACATCCCGCAGGGTTAGTGACTGTAGATACCAGAATCGTGTGCCCTAAGCAGACGGAGAGAAACCCAGAATGACCGCCTTCTGCATTTGGCCTGCCAGCCACTCGGCTGGTTTTTGGCAGGCCGGTATGAACTTCAGTTCCGAGAGCAGCGTAGGCTTTATCCCTCCGAGTACACCGATAATAAGGACGACCATTTTGACCGAGTAGCCTGGGTACAGCACTTGGAGCTCGTACCGGAGATCGCGATATTTGGTCCGTTTCTCCTCCTCTTTCAAGGTGATGTTTTTCTCCGCAGGTGCCGAGAACTCGATGACATACATCACCTTGAGTTGATGGTCGAGGAGGACTATGCCAGGCTTGTTGGCTTGGATTAGCCTGACAGTCGGGAACGAGTAATTCCAGTAAATCCGGCATTTCTCGTTCTCGACAACGGACTCAATATCTCCGGGGACGTAAGGCAGCACTGGTGTCTGGTCTACCCCGTACGAGTGCCTTAGATGGTAGTATAGCACTCGTAAGGCCGCGTTATGTCGGTGGATGTAGGCCGAAATCGCATATATGGGGCATGCAGAAAGTAAATGCATGAGCGATTCCGTCGCCTGATGGCAGGTCCTGCAGTTGATATCAGGAACCTCCACACGCCACACGCGGCTACGGTAAACCAAGGTGTTGATAACACCATCTTGAATCCCTCGGTCTCCGACTTAAGCCCTGCTGACCTTAGAAAGGCGAAGGTCAGCCTGGTCGATAAACCCAGTGTTTCGATGTTCTTATAGAAGACACCATGCTGGGGTTTATCGACGTGCTGCCGAAACAGATTTTCCTGTTCGGCAGCTCTAATTCGGGCTTTCAGACGATTTGGCTGAAGTTCGGTGACTAACTCAACATCAGCACTTCGCCGGCCTCCTCGCCTGATATCAAATGCGAGATCGAGTTCATCTGCGGCTCTTTTTGCTGCCTTGAACAATCCTGCTCCCACTCCTACAGTTTCGTGATGTTTTACGAACCGCAAGAGGGGGATCTGAGCTCCTGAGTATGTTACATGCCATACTCAGTACTACTCTGCCATGCGTACACTCCAGGCTCAAGAGTCCTCGGCCCCCCCGTTGACGTGGGAGGTACACACGAGGAACGGACGATCTAGGATGAATACTTCTGTGAATATTCACCATCTTGCGGGTATCTCTGTCTAATTGACGCAGCTCATCTACCCTCTACTTTACTACTCCGAAGGAGTAGAGCAGAATCGGAACGGTAAGCATATTAGTTGCAGACACCTTGTTCTTCCCCCGAAAGTTCGGAAGACCAAATCTTTCGGAGGCGGCGTCTGTACTTGCCGCGGAGAGAATCTTTTATTTGTGATACATCCTGGATGTGCCTTTGTTGCACACCCAGATATGTATAGGTCTCTCCGGCATCCAGATGTCTTAGGATGCTTCCGTCTGCGAGCTGCGCGTCTTCAGGAAATTCCCCGCATCGTCCTCTCTTGAAGTGGACGACTGCACATTTGTCTAACCCGAACTCCATACCAATTGCCCGCGTATATTCTTCGACCACCCTAAGAGCGTTTTGTAGTTCGCGCTCTCCGGAGGCATAAAGTTTAAGGTCATGCATATAAAATAGATGGGTGACCTTATGCCTCCGGTCGCTGGGTGGCCCACATTGATATCCGCGGGTTTGGCGGAGCCCAACAGACAACGGCAGCAGTGAGATACAGAAGAGGAGAGGACTCAGGGAGTCACCCTGGAAAACTCCTCTCCTAAATGCCACCTGCTCTGTCGTGACCCGCTGTGCACCTGATGTTATGGTGAAGCGGGTCTTCCAGAGCGGCAGCAGCTGTTCTATGCATCTCACTAGTGGTGCTGGTACCGCAAGACATTCGAGCAAGTACAACAATAGCTCATGCGATGTTGTATCAAATGCCTTGCGGTAATCAATCCAGGCCATCGATAGATTCCGCTTGTATTGCACAGAATCCTGTGTAATACAGCGGTCTATCAGCAGGCTGTCCTTGCAACCTGCCATGCCCTTCTTGGCACCACGCTGTTCGTGTATCTGCTGGAAGACCGGATCAACAGACCTCAGCGTCCTAGCATACAAGATACGTGTAAATATCTTGTAGCAGGAGTTAAGGCAAGTGATCGGCCTATAATTCCTACCGAGGACGACTTTTTTTTTTTTTTTCGGTTTCCCGATGCCGGTCAGTCCTCCCGTGGCCTCCGACGCCTCACGGGAGTCGCGCCGGCGCATCAACTACAGCCACTCCCCACATCCCGCAGGGTTAGTGACTGTAGATACCGGAATCGTGTGCCCTAAGCAGACGGAGAGAACCCAGAATGACCGCCTTCTGCATTTGACCTGCCAGCCACTCGGCTGGTTTTTGGCAGGCCGGTATGATCTTCAGTTCCGAGAGCAGCGTACGCTTTATCCCTCCGAGTACACCGATAATAAGGACGACCATTTTGACCGAGTAGCCTGGGTACAGCACTTGGAGCTCGTACCGGAGATCGCGATATTTGATCCGTTTCTCCTCCTCCTTCAAGGTGATGTTTTTCTCCGCAGGTGCCGAGAACTCGATGACATACATCACCTTGAGTTGATGGTCGAGGAGGACTATGTCAGGCTTGTTGGCTTGGATTAGCCTGACAGTCGGGAACGAGTAGTTCCAGTAAATCCGGCATTTCTCGTTCTCGACAACGGACTCAATATCTCCGGGGACGTAAGGCAGCACTGGTGTCTGGTCTACCCCGTACGAGTGCCTTAGATGGTAGTATAGCACTCGTAAGGCCGCGTTATGTCGGTGGATGTAGGCCGAAATCGCATATATGGGGCATGCAGAAAGTAAATGCATGAGCGATTCCGGCGCCTGATGGCAGGTCCTGCAGTTGATATCAGGAACCTCTACACGCCACACGCGGCTACGGTAGACCAAGTTGTTGATAACACCATCTTGGCAGGCCATAATGAATCCCTCGGTCTCCGACTTAAGCCCTGCTGACCTTAGAAAGGCGAAGGTCAGCCTGGTCGATAAACCCAGTGTTTCGATGTTCTTATAGAAGACACCATGCTGGGGTTTATCGACGTGCTGCCGAAACAGATTTTCCTGTTCGGCAGCTTTAATCTCGGGCTTTCAGACGATTTGGCTGAAGTTCGGTGACTGACGCAACATCAGCACCTCGCCGGCCTCCTCGCCTGATGTCAAATGCGAGACCGAGTTCATCTGCGGCTCTTTTTGCTGCCTTGAACAATCCTGCTCCCACTCCTACAGTTTCGTGATGTTTTACGAACCGCAAGAGGGGATCTGAGCTCCTGAGTATGTTACATGCCATACTCAGTACTACTCTGCCATGCGTACACTCCAGGCTCAAGAGTCCTCGGCCCTCCCGTTGACGTGGGAGGTACACACGAGGAACGGACGATCTAGGATGAATACTTCTGTGAATATTCATCATCTTGCGGGTATCTCTGTCTAATTGGCGCAGCTCATCTACCCTCCACTTTACTACTCCGAAGGAGTAGAGCAGAATCGGAACGGCAAGCATATTAGTTGCAGACACCTTGTTCTTCCCCGAAAGTTCGGAAGACCAAATCTTTCGGAGGCGGTGTCTGTACTTGCCGCGGAGAGAATCCTTTATTTGTATTACATCTTGGATGTGCCTTTGTTGCACACCCAGGTATGTATAGGTCTCTCCGGCATCCAGATGTCTTAGGATGCTTCCGTCTGCGAGCTGCGCATCTTCAGAGAATTCCCCGCATCGTCCTCTCTTGAGGTGGACGACTGCACATTTGTCCAACCCGAACTCCATACCAATTGCCCGCGTATATTCTTCGACCACCCTAAGAGCGTTTTGTAGTTCGCGCTCTCCGGAGGCATCAAGTTTAAGATCATCCATATAAAACAGATGGGTGACCTTATGCCTCCGGTCGCTGGGTGGTCCACATTGATACCCGCGGGTTTGGCGGAGCCCAGCAGACAACGGTAGCAGTGAGATGCAGAAGAGGAGAGGACTCAGGGAGTCGCCCTGGAAAACTCCCCTCCCTAAATGCCACCTGCTCTGTCGTGACCCGCTGTGCACCTGATGTTATGGTGAAGCGAGTCTTCCAGAGTGGCAGCAGCTGTTCTATGCATCTCACTAGTGGTGCTGGTACCGCAAGACATTCGAGCAAGTGCAACAATAGCTCGTGCGATGTTGTATCAAATGCCTTGCGGTAGTCAATCCAGGCCATCGATAGATTCCGCTTGTATTGCACAGAATCCTGTGTAATACAGAGGTCTATCAGCAGGCTGTCCTTGCAACCTGCCATGCCCTTCTTGGCACCACGCTGTTCATGTATCTGCTGGAAGATCGGATCAACAGACCTCAGTGTCCTTGCATACAAGATACGTGTAAATATCTTGTAGCAGGAGTTGAGGCAAGTGATCGGCCTATAATTCCTCGGGTCGGAAAGATCCCCCTTTTTGGGGATAAGCGCAGTACGTCCCTCGACAAACCAGTCCGGAATCTGCTGCCCCTCGTTCAACCATGAGTTGAAAACTCGCGCCAGACGGCGGTGAGTGGAAGGAAATTGTGTTGTTCCATAATCCTCACCCGCCTCTTCAATGTTTTCTTTTTCGCCATGAGCGCTCGGATCCTATCTAGACAGTGCTGCTTGATGATAAGCATCACTGTCAGATTTAGAGTATGGTGTTGACGCCTTAATCCGGCTGCTATGCGCCGGATTCTGGGAGTAAAAACTCTACCAGTTGTCTTATATTCCACCACACTCTGGATCCGAGAAGCGTGTTGTCTAGCTGACTGTATCTTGCCCTCGATATTCTGTACACGCCGCTTGGCTTTCTCGACCCCGTGATTGGTTGACCTCTCACGGGGGACGAGTTGCTTCGCGGCGTTGTACACCAGGCACTGTTGATTTGCCAGATGTCGGCATCTTCCGGAATTTCCTCATCGATGACCTCGTCCATTCTAGCTAGGTCTTGTGGCTTTAGGTTAGCCCTGGTGTTAAGGCTAACCCTCGTCCTTAAGTCTACATCGGTGAACTCTAAAGGATGTTCCCCATCAGCTAATAATTGCCGCGGTGGGACTGCGGCTGGCAGTTCTTCCGGCTGACGGGGTGCCCTTACATAACCTGTCCTGAGCAGAAAGGATACTTGATCTGTCAGATGTTGTTGAGAGAAGGCGCGATGCTCTGGATGCATTTCGCACCATAGTGCATGCAATCGCGCCATGTACCCCCTTCGCTCAGGTTCGCTACTCTCGCGGCAGGTCAGTAAGTCATCCCGAAGTTCCCTCGTCCACTTAAAGCGTCCATGTACAATCGCATTGTCATCATCGTTAGGACCGTCCGGTAAGGCCCTCCCATCTGTCCTTGACCTCCATCCGACTGAGGTCGAATGTGAGGGGCCCTTCTAAGGTTATATGGAACCATAGCAAAAAGAGTACCAGGGTAGTTAGCCCTGGTACTCCCGGCCGGCATTAGTCAGGCAGAGTTGCCTCTGCCCGTCCAGGGTGCACCAACGTGGAGGTTGCCGGTCCTTTGCACCCCTATTATTATTATTATTATTATTATTATTATTATTATTTTTATAGGTATGCTATTACTATATTTACAGTATGAACCTATTCGTTGTAATTATAAGGTAAATCCCTATAAAACATTAAAAAAACCTGCAATAGTAACAATCAGGTTGGCTGAGTATTGTGGAGGGCATCAAAAAAAAATTGGAGCTCGAGAAGAACAAATTTTGCTAAGAAATGTACGAAGAAATAGGACACAGAGTGCTAGAAAAATTAATGCTGCATTTAGGAATCAGACAAGAATTTTAGTTTCAAATCATACAGTAACAAGAACCCTTAATCGCAACAAGATGCTTATAACAATGTGTCGTGTGTTTTATCATTCTTATGACTATGAAACAAGTTTCAATTTTTTATCAGCTATTGATTTAGCATTTTAAAAAAATTAAAAGAATCAAGAATTGGTTTTTTATTTGTGGTTTATGCCACTGTGTAATACTCATACCCTAATACCTTAAATTACATATTTTTCTAGAGCCAAACTTCGAGTAAAATATATACGCCTACTTCCCCGACATCGGGCAGCTCGATTGGAGTGGTTCGAAACCGTTTGTATGCCAGCTTTAATCTGCAGATTTCCAGGTCAAACTTGGAGCGGAAACTATTTAATTTTTGAATGGGTACCTATTTTAATAATAATAAGAAGGGATCCTACCTTCTCACACAGCTTCCTATGTCACATACGTAGTAACTTACTCTACCATAATACATAGCTTAACCAGAACAAATCGTGAAACAAGCTCAGCAACGTACACTCACTTGTTCAAAGTCTAACTCAAGTCTCTTTAGCAATAAAATATAACGTAGAACGTAACGGACCAAAAAAGATACTTAAAGGTAAAACGGAACACACATCCGCTCTCTGCCGTGGCTTGGCGGAGAGTCCCCGCGTCTCAGTTCAAGCGTTCTCACATAGCGGTGTTCGCGCGGGCGCACTCAAGGTCCAGCGGCGCACCAATTATCAAAGATTTACAAATTAATAAAGTCGGTTCTAGAACTTTTAAGGTTTACCTCAAACCAAATTATGCAATTAGTATTAAATAAAACGTAAGTTAATTGCTTCTAAAAATGGACCGTTACAATGTCAACTAGCCAAAAACTAGCCCGCAAAGTGAGTGAATTGCAAGGGGGCCATACCGCCAACTCGGCAGACTGTCGTGTCTATCAGAAGAAGATAGAGCAAATAGAGGCACGGCCGTACGTGCAACCATCCCCTCAGATGCGGTATGTGGTCCTGCTAACTCCCAGGACGAACGCGTGGGTACGTGCAGCAGCACCGGAGCCATCAAATAAAAACAGGGAAGGAAACTATGGAAGAAACTTTCCATAGCTGTCTAAGAGTCAGAATATCGCAGTAGCAACTCCCCCCAGAGGTAAGATACCGGTGGCAGCTGCAGTTCTAAGGAGCATGGAGAAGTTCTCGAAGCTGCAGTCGACATTTCAGACACTATCAGGAATCAAAGATTTGGACCTAATGCTAAAAAGGGTCAAGCTATTAACGGGTAAGCTAATTAATTGCAATACCGAATTGGAAAAGTTCAAAATATTCTTTAATTTCTCTCAAGATATCTCGAACAATGTTTGCTAAATTTACTTCTTGGAACGCCAATGATATTGTACATATGATAAATTTTCTGACGAGGCATAAAATTTATATTATGCTCCTTAGTGAAACGAAATTGACTAGACGCGATAAGCTCAAAGTTCACGTGTACACCACCATTAGTCATGATATAGAGGGCAACAGAGGTGACGGAGTGGCCATCCTGATAAGTCTGACATTGCACACACTCACAAATCGATACGTAACACGATAACCGAAAATGTGAGTGTAACGTTGGACGGAGGCATGCATATCACCGCCGTGTATAATAAACCTTTGAACGGCTTCACCGCGGACTGTCTTGACATTGGCGAACCGGGGCGAGCGCAGTCTGAACATCGGCAACTTGAGCGCCAGACATCGAATGTTGAATTGCAATCACAACAACGCGAACGGCAACACCCTGTTTGACTATGTCAATAATAATAATGTGTCCCTGGAGTTCTCGACTACTCCTACGCATTTCCCAGAAAACGGGAATATACTGTCCGCCCTCGACATAGTCCTCAACAAAGGCGTGACCACCTCCACACTGTCTGTAACGTCGGAGGAACTCAGGTCCGACCACAATCCGATTTTAATTAATCTACGTGGTGTGTCGACGGAGAACGCCCCGATTGAGGTTACGTCCTACAAGAATGCCAACTTGCCGGCTTTTCATCAGTTCATCAATGATCGGCTTGAAATAAATAGCAATATAAACAATGCCAGTGACCTGAAAAATGCCGTGGATTTATTCACCACAGTACTTTAGGAGGCCAAACGGGGTGTTGCTGAAACTAATAACGATTGACCCGTACAAGTAACAACTTTACGACACGGTCAGACAAATGATACGCAACAAAAACAGGCTGAGACGATTTTGACAAAGAAACACAGATATGGCTGTCAAGGCGGAGATGAACAGGCTACAAACGTCAATCGTAACTCCATAAATACCGAAGAGAATCGCAAATGAGGTAAAAAATTTCAATCGTTTAATCCGCGCGACGGTTCATTGTGGAACATGAAGAATCATATTAATAACACGAGGCAGGTCATTCCAGCCCTGTTAGAAATAACACAAACGACCACCAGACGACGCACTTAAGAGACAGGCAAATAGCCAACCATTTAGCTGACCAATTTGAATCAATACACAATCAAAATTACCCAAATGACGAGGATCACTACCGCATCGAAAATACAATTTCCCAAATATACGGTCATGGATTCCAAATTCCTATGACGCGACAGTAAACCATGACCACGCCCGCGGAGCTGAAAAAGCCTCTCAGGACTCTCGCAAAAAGAAAGTGCTGGTTTCGGACGGTATCGATCATGAGCTGCTTGAGATTGTGCCGAGAAAGGATATTATCTAACTTACGCACATCATCAATGGCATTCTGTGACTGCAACACTGGCCTAGCCAGTGGAAGAGTGCGGTGGTGTGTTCTATCTTGAAGCCGATCAAAAATCTGAAAACGGCTTCTAGTTACCATCCGATATCTTTATTATTGGCGGTATCTAAACTAGTTAAGAAGGTTTCAGGATGACCTTGCGGCTAAACACCGCCCAGGATGATCTTGAAATCAACGACTATTTTCAGTTCGGTTTCAAGAAGTGACGCAGCACGACTCTGCAGATCGTCAGGATCGTCAATGATGTCATGCGACAGTATAATCTCGACAAGAGCACCACCATGGTGCCCTTAGATATTGAGAAAGCATTTGATACCGTTTGGCTGTCCGGTATTATAAACTGCACCGGCATGACTTTTCGGGCCATTTAAAGCAACTGATACACTCTTACTTGCACGGCCGAACGCTGCGAGTGAGAGTGAACAAAACTCTATCAACACAGAGGGACATTAGAGCAGGCGTTCCGCAGAGGTCGGTTCTTGCCCCAAAATTATATAACGTGTCCGCTTTCCGCAGTTCACGAACACCAAGCTTGCGATGTACGCTGACGATACCACCATGTACTGCCATTCTCCATGCTCAGGCTGCTGGGCAGCTGATAAAGATGCATATGGTACGGGCGTCGGAGTACTGCTCAAAGTGGAAGGTGAAGATGAACGTCGCCAAGTCGGAGGCTATTGTTTTCACTAGAAAAAGAATAAATAATGAAATAATTCCACCAGTAGGTAATGGGTGACTTCAGCGTGGGAACTTTTTGCAGAGCGTGGGAACTTTTTTGTGGAGCGTAGGAACTTTACACATTCATTCTTCCTTTGATATATACCGACAGCGACTTTTTAGGGACCGTGGGAATTTTATCTTTATTTGACATATTTCGACAGAGACATAGCGTAGGACCTATTGGCGGAATGTAGAAACTTTTTTCCACGTCCAAGTGGCACCATTACAACGTGAGAATATTTCTTCCTTTGACATATGCCGCCTATGATTTCCCTCGCCCTTTAGATGAAATCAGTCATTAGTAATCATAAGACGCCATATTGATTCTACTTGCACGAAACTTGCGTGGGTAGTTATTTCAAATAAGTAGAGTGACGTAATTTATGCACATGTACAATATTTATATTAGGTGAAAGAATAAGGATATAACAATATTTCCTCTTGAAAAAGATGAAGCAATGGAGTTCGAACTTGAGTTAGGCTGTTTGAGTGCCTTAGCCCACTAGTCCACCAGATACTTTCACATAATGAGATATGCTGTATAACAGGTATTATCTATTTTATAGATCAAGCATCGGGAAACTAGCTACTAACTACAACAAGGAAACTGTAGATATTACAACTACGTAACTCTCGAGGTTCAAAGGTATTAAAGGATTGATAACAGTAAAACAAAAAATTAATTAATAATTATTATTTATTATACTTTATTAGACACATAAGTTGAAGTATAGAATTTGGATGACATGCCATCGGATCTTTCATAATATAATATTATTTAACATTATCGATATTCTGAATGTGTCAGTATCAAACCCTGAAGCATTACTTTAGTAGATAGATCCCAGCAGATTCCATACATCCTCAAAATTAATTTTCTGTGCATCTCTGAATGGTAGATAGCCTTCCTTGTGAAAATTATCAGATGCAGACGTGAACCCTACTTTATCATCTGGTTCAAGGTCTTTTACTAAATGCTGTATAATGGAGGTAATACCCTTCTTGATCCATACTTCGGGGTCTATAGAACTAGGGTTGACTATTCAGCTTAAAACATACACTTCTCTTAGACAGGTTATATTTTCTCTTGCTAGAACAGCTTTCATTAGCAACATGAAAAGCCATTATTAATGCCACAGACTATTACATTTTCTCGTATTGTCACCAAAAATGTTCAAGAAAAACTGAAGAGATTTCAACTACATCCCCTCTATTTAGATATATCTCAGGCAGTCTGTAGCGGCAACAGTGCCAAACACCAAAGCTGGTACTGTTTCTATGTGGAGAATCGTAGCATGAGTCGTATTGTCGACCTTCTTTACACCCTTTCAGTGAGCTGGTTACACCATCGCATTGAGTTGGTAACCCATGCCTGAACTATATTTCTAGGAAATACTCGTTTAACAGCTCAAATATTTAAATATTTTTGAAAAATTTAAATTATCTTAAACTTGCTGAAACATAATCAACAGACCACATACAGTGGTATATGAGCATCGAGTCGGTACTATGCCATCAGAGTGTCTTAGATTAAGTATATAACAAGAATATTAAAATACATCAAGAAAATAAGTATAAATAAAAAAAAAAAAAAAAAAAAAAAAAAAAAAAAAAAAAAAAAAAAAAAAAAAAAAAAAAAAATATATATATATATGTATGTGAAAACGACCTTTTGAGGTCGATTTTGTGCACCATGACGTCTTTTTGGAGACAATCCAGCCTTTTGGGGTCGGTCCTCAAAAAGAGGACCCCAAACTGTCGTAGAGCTACATATCGCTTTTTGAGGTCCTCAGACGAATTGTACCTATATTGGTAACTCACTTATTAGTGTGAGGCCGTTGTCACATTCCATAGGCACTTTGATGAATAAAGTATGGGAAGGGTCGCATTGTCCGGCGTTTTAATATAATATAAAGAATAAGAATAATATATAAAGAATAAGAATAATAGTGATGACAAAAATCGGTCAATATGATTCAAATCAGATACATTGTTGTCACATGTACTGAAGTGATTTATCGAATACTTCCGGTATTTTTAAATATCACTAGACGAAAATTGGTCAATATGGTTCAGATCTGGTCGGTCCTTTGCTCGTCTATTTAAAAACGCTTTAAAAGATATCTTGACATATCTATGACACATCTAAATGCTTGTTCTGTGTTTTGTAATCACGTATTATAAAAAGTTGTTTTAAGAATGAATCAGTTCAGTTAATTTGAGAGATTCTGAGGCAAATTATGTTTACCAATCTACAATATTTTTAGAATTTTTTAGGTTAGAATTACGATTAAAAAACCTGTCAAACATCGCTATTTCTATCCCACCACTTTAACATTCTAAAAGTTCACAAGTGACGGACTATTCAATGCGGGGTGGAGCAGTATCGATGTGGGGAAATAATCTGGTTATTTCCGAATTTTGAATGCTACTTGCATTATTTTTAAACTAATTCGTAGCTCGGAAGATATATCTTTGCACTATTCACATTCTTCACAATCTCTGTTCCTGACTGTCGTCTCTCAATTTGTAATGTTTTATATTTTTAAGCCAAACAAATGTGACGTTCTACTTTCAATATTTATTAAACATCTTAAGCCTAGAATTGCTTTTTGTGTTTTTTATATTAATTTGACTAAATATATGTATTAATATTAGATTCTTTTTTTAGTCTTGACATATTTCCCCAGTCTTAAAAAGCTAGCCTGCAGATTTATTAAAAGTTAACACTAGCGAAAAAAAACTTAAATCTATCCAAAACATATTTCAAGCTAAAAAATTGCTCTCCTGACAATAACATTTCTAATTTACCTTGTTTTAAATATATAAAATAATGAGAGTCCCTATAAGAATTCCTTGATTAAGTTTGTTCGGGCTGAGTGTGGCACTGCACAATTGAGTCTGTTCGGGTCGAGTTCAGCACTGTCCAACATGGCTGGCTAAATTAACGACGGTTGTCAAACTCAAACAAAACGTAACCGCAGAATTTTGTGCATTAGCTCAACAAATATGTATAAAGAAAAATATATTTTATCATTAAGAATGGCTGTTGATAATGGATTCACCTTTATGCTGAGACGAGTAGCTGCAGAGTACAAGAAGCAGATTGTATATAGTGCAAACATTAAATTTTGCTCAAGTGGCTTTGTAGATGAAGCAGAATGTGAATGTGCTGCAGGTAGAGGTCCTTTTGCCCACTGTAAACATATTATAGTGATTTTAGAGGGTATTCAAGATATTTTAAGAAATGGCCAGATTATTTTAAGGGAAACGTATCAGTATTACAGACTTTTCACAAAGCTAAAAAATATGTCGGTTCACCTGTTAAGGCATGTGACCTACATTAGAGAAAGTTTAAAGTTGATTTAAAAAAGTTTTGATCCCAGGACTCGAAAACATAATAATTATCAAAGTTTTTTTAATAATCAGATAATATCTTATGGGGCCACTACGAATGAAAAAATACCTTTGTTACAAACAATACCACCTGCTAATATAAGAGCTGTGTATAACGATCATGATTACTTGGAAAGAACACCCCGAGGAAATATTTCTCAAAAGCAAGTTTTTAAAACACATTTCACAGGATAAAATATGGGAGATAGAGTATAAAACAAGGGGTCAAAGTAATAACAACAACTGGTTAGAAGAGAGAAAATACCGCCTTCAAAGCAGCTACTTTGGTGATATTAGAAAAAGTTTAAAAAATGATCAATATGCTAAAAATTTATCGAAACGTATACCTGACGGTATAACAGCGACTGCTTGTTTGGAAATAAAATGTCCGTTTAGTGCCAGAAATAGTGTAATAACCCCAGAAACAGTTCCATATTTGCAACTTTGTGATAAAGATGGATTTTATAAACTGAAAGTAGATCATAATTATTACTTTCAGATTCAAGGGCAGATGCTTTGTACCGAAAGGCGTATTTGTCATTTTGTTATATATACAAATGTTGATTGTTTAATTTTATCAATAGCTAGGGATGAACAATTTATTGTAAATATGGTAAATAAACTTAAAGATTTTTTATGAAAATTATCATAAAAATAACGTTTTTCAGACGTTTTTATATAAAAATTATGACAATTTTTTTTTTAATATTTTTAATAAATATGTTATACTTTCCACTATTATTTATGATGAGATTTGCAATTTTTTGTCGTGTAATATTTATATATGTATTAAATAAAACAACTGTATTTTAATTGTGTAGTTTTATTATTTTTTTAAAACGAAGATGTCGAAATTTTTTTTAATATTAAACCAGTACTAAATTAAAAATACAGATACCTACAAAACTTGAAAATCAGAATTAATTGTAAAAAGGACATTTGGACTCATTCATAAAAATACTATATACATAACAGGTAATCATCAAGGATGATTTTATTTATAAACTAAGCAGAGTCACTAATAATAAGTTTCCTAAAATAACAAAGTATAAAACATACAACAATAATATCATTGGATATTAAAGTCTCCGAGTGGTTTAACGGTCCATGTAGAATTTTGTAAGTTTTTCCTAAACCAATAATGCGTTCTATGTGAACACGTTTACTTGAAATTTTTCTATCCTTTTTTTACAGTAGAACAGGAAATCTTATTTTTTTTTACTAAAAATGTGGGAATGTTAATTTGAATTCTATAACCCGCCATTAGATCTTGTATATCAAATCCCTTATCTGCCATTATAGAATCTCCAGGTCACATTTTGAAGCTAAGTTACTTCTATCAATAATTTGACGATCACTAGCACTGCCCCCGTATGTTGGTGTTATAAAGGAAACTAGTCCACCAGGCGTCATTCCAATTACCGGCTTCACGGTATTTTTATTTTTATATTGTGAAAATGTAGCTTGCTGAGCTAATGGTAATGCAGGTTTATTAATAGGAATTTCTGTGCCATCTATGATTACTCTTGTGAGAGGAAATTTTTTATAAAAATCTGTTGGAGCATAAAATTGAACAAGTTCTTTGGATGCCCATATGTTTATTTCCCTCCACTGTAAACTCATAACTTTTATCCATGTTACTGTAATATTATTTCTTACATCTCTCAACGTTACGTTAAACATTCGACTTAATTCAAAATGTGTCTTTTTCTGACACAGGTATATTAAACATAAAAAAAATTGATTTAATAAAGTCATATATGGAGGAGGTTTACGATAAATATATTTCATATCTTTAATTGATTCACCCAATGAATTAAACACTAGTTGTACTTTCTGGAAACTTTCCAATCCTGTATAAAAATGTACTGCATCATTATCATGTTCAAAATTATATATGCACATAAAATATGTACTTGCTGTCTGAGTTTGATTAGAATTATATTCAACAGCACACTGTATTTCAGTCTGAACAGAAGCATCCTGAAAAGACTTTCCCATACATTCTTCGACTACAAATATATCCATTTCAATATTTAAATCGTCTTGATCATAAAACACATTCTCCATATCTTCACTCTGTATTTCTGGAGCTATATTTTCCTTTTCAACCTGCTTGATTTTACTTTTACGTAATACAAGACGGTCCTCACGAATTGAATTCTTTTTTTTTGTCCACTCAAATACAGTCGGTACTACGCTTTTCTTTAACTTTTTCAAGACTAATGTGGCTCCTAAAACAATACGAATAACAAACTTCAGTTAACATGTACCGTAAACTTTTACCTACAAATTATTATAAATTTAAGGTAGGTAGACAGTTATATATATATTTATGTATTGTAAATCTATTGTACCTATAATAAAACCAAAACCTACCTGTTTTCGCATGTGTAATATAGTCATTCTTAAGAAAATGATTTTTACAAACAACATTGTTGTTTGTAGGTTTCCACTTATCTCGCCTAATTTGTTTCACCCATAGTCGTCGGAAATGTTCATTTTTAGGAAATGTCCTCCTGTGCTAGAGCAGTTTGGTACACAGCAACAAGTTTTCATTTTATATATTTTTATAATTAATTTTGTTTGTTTGATTTGATACTTTTTGACATAACATAACCTCAAAAACAGAAAAACAACCGAGTACGGCTGGTGCACTCTGGCGGATAAAATAAAAGGGGAATGTTTCCCATTATAAAACGTTAATATTCTTTGGTATAAGTATGTATCAATAATAATTTAATGGGCTTTCAACATTGATTACAAACCAACGTTATCATTTAGTTTCTTTTAAATAGTCATTTTGAGCACAAAATGTCTATTTAAAACTATATACTGTAGGGAGGGTTCGTATATTTTGGGTCAAGGCTGGTATTTTTGGCAATAACACGTTTAACAATAACATTTATTCAAAAAGACCGTAAAGTAATAAAGCACAGAACGTAATAAAGTATACATAAATCATAAATCCTAAAAACTCTCTTGACATCACCTGTCGAAACATAATTAACTAAAAGTAACTAATTAATGGCGCTAAATTCAAATTGTAACTAAAATAACCTACAATATGTATAAGTATTGTGTATTTGTTTTACAATTATAATTATAATTAACAATGATAGCTAAAAAGGAACATACATCGAGTGCATAAAAATGCAGTCAGTGGAAACTGGAAAGTGCCATACTGCCATTAGTTTCTTTTACATTTTCACTTCAAACTAGGTATTTAGCTGTCGATATATTATATCTCAATTTATTAAATAAAAGGTCATAATTATTCAAAACTATTATCAGCTATAACATTATGGTGTATTCCTTTTTACCTGGGATTTACCGCGATCTCAGTTAACATGAGCTAATGCACCAGTTAGCATCGAGAATAAGTGTGTTCTTAAATTCAACATTTTGTTGTGGTGGATTCTGTAGAACCAATCAGAGTGCAGACTTTCTCAAACCAACCAGTTAGAATACGTTGCTGAGATCCATCACATCTAAATGTTGAATTTAAGAACATGTGGTAACTGAGATCTCAGTAAATCTCAGGTAAAAGGAACATACCCAGTTTACAGTGGTTCTGTGTGAGACTTCAGACTTTACATAACCCTAAAATTTTGTTTTATTTTCAGCCTTATCTCGAAGACCGTAGAAGATAGAGTTTTGATAATGTCGCATTTCGAAATTTT